>CAMAPF010000987.1:1077500-1355000 GCA_945859915.1 Cuscuta epithymum | reverse complement strand
TATGTATTTATTGATTTATTTATTGATTTATTTATTTATTTATTTATTTATTTATTTACACGTCAGTCCGATGACGACAGCGGGGAACTCCGGTGATGGATGCAGACAGGTCACAAGCATATTGGTAGCGACAATCTAGGTGAAAATTTTGACGACCAGCAGCGGCGGTCCACATTTAAAAGTCTATGGACTTTTTGAAAGTCAATAAACTTATCCATGGATTTAAAAGTCCATAGAATTCATTCATAAAAAAGTCTATGGATTTAAAACTCTATTGACTTTTTTAAAAGTCCATGGATTAAAAAAAGTCCACAACAATCCATATTGAATACACCCCCCTTAGTTTGTTTAGCAGTAACTCTAACTACGTGCTACCTCCCTTCCAAAATATTTTGCAAAATCAATTTCCTATTTCTTTTTTGTCAAATAACATTAAAGCTAAATCTCTCAATGATTTTTTTTGGAAAAAAATCTCTCAATAATTAATTCAATTTAAATAATTAAGATTTACATATTTGAAGGAAATTACTTTAATGTGTATTCGTTATAGATAGAGAGTGTATCTAGGGTTTATATGTATTGATCTAATTGGCTCATTGAGTCATGTCTTGTAAAACTCTAATCTCTCCTATTTAAAGGGGGCTTACTAATGGAATGAGAACATGATTCACTTCCATACAACATGTTATCAGCTTGTATACTCTAGAAGCCCTAGATTATTTTTCTGTCAAGCATCGTAGCAGACCTCTGCAAGACTCTCCTCTCTCCTCTCATCATCATCAACCCACAACAAAAGCCACACTTTGAGGAATAGTGGGACCACACACACTATCCTACGAAATAGGCAATCATTTGTTAAATTAATAGCCTAATTCTTATGTGAGTACAATGATTGGATCTTCAGATGTACTAAGAGGGTGAGGTACTGCCCAATTTTGTTGCCTAATGGCACAAGATTCATCATCACAGACGCTCAATATGCACCTAGAGCTACCTGGACCTTATTAAGTTTTAAAGATATTCGTGATAATGGGTTTCATGTGGAAACTCACTGTGAGAATGGTGTATAGTATTTATGCATTACCTCTAATGAATGCGGAAGAAAACGCATACTAGAGAAATTAATGAGTCAATCTAGTGGACTTTATGTCACCGCTATTTGGATCTTTGAATCTTATGTTGTTGCCAACGATGAAATTTGGGACACAGACTCATACAAGCTTTGACACGATCGTCTTGGACACCCTGGTCGTGACATGATGTTTCATATATTAAAAAAATCACATAGACATCCTTTCTTTCGAGGAAGGAGTAAATATGGGCAAAAGTCAACCACGTTGAAAAGGTGTTAGCCCTACATGTATACAAACTGAAAAAGCATCTTTTGAACTACGAGAAGAATTAGCTCATGCATCTTTAGCTATGTCCAGATCAAAAATGACATTTTAAAAAAGCCTGCTCTTTAGCGAAAATAGGATCGAGACCATCATATGCTAAAGACACAAAAGAAAACATCTCATTATTACCAAGAATACAAGGAGATATATGTAGACCCATCCATCCAGAGTGCGGACCATTTAGATACTTTATGGTTTTGGTGGATCCATCGACCCGTTAGTCACACGTTGCTTTACTGTCTACACAGAACGCTGCATTTGCAAAGCTCCTAGCATAGACAATCCGTTTAAGGGCTCACCACCCTGATAATCCTATCAAGTCAATAAGACTTGATAATGCCGGTGAGTTTACATCAAAGACTTTTGATGAAAATTACATTTCCATTGTGATCGATGTAGAGCATCATGTTCCCCATGTACATCCACAAAATGGTCTCGCAGAAACTACAATCAAAAGACTACAAATGATAGCTAGGGCATTGGTTATGCGCACCAGCTTGCCCATATCTGCATGTGGATATGCAACATTACATGCAACAATACTTATTCTCTTTAGGCCCACTGTAAACCAACCATTTTTTGCATACTAGTTAGTCACTGGATATGAGCCTGACATTTCACATCCAAGCATATTTGGTTCTGCAGTATATGTGCCAATTGCGCCCCCACATCGTACTTAAATGGGTCCTCAAAGGCGAATAAGTATATATGTTGGATATGAATCTCCAACCATCATCCGCTATTTAGAACCTTTGACAGGCGATCTTTTTACCGCACGATTTGCGGATTTTCACTTTGATGAGACAACATTCACGTCATTAGGGGGAGATAGGAAAACAAACTTTTCAAAGGGACGACATGAATTGACCTGGTGCGATCCGACCTTGTCTCATTTTGATATCCCCGCACTTTACAATGTGAAAGTGAAGTTAAATGAATGATTGATCTCCAAAATGTAGCAAACTCTATGCACGATTCATTTACAGACATCGTTAAATTGACAAGATCACACATATCAGCGGCAAATGTGCCTGCAAGGTTAGATATCTCCAAAAAGGGAAATAGTGCCATAGTAGGAGGCACTATAACCACACTTAGTGGAGGTGTGGTTGAGGTCGTGGCTCCTCAAAGGAAGAGAGGAAGACCACTTGGTTCGATTGATACTCGCCCAAGGAAGAGAAGGACGAGTATGGCACAACCCGATCCATTGATCATCGATGTAGAACACCCCTCCAATGAGATTATCTTTGATTACAGTTATGTCAACAAATCATTACTGGAGGATGCTGTGATGTTTGATATGATTCTGAAAAATAGGAAAATCTCAATGGGTGGTGAAAATGCACATGTGTTGATGGAAACATATTTCATACACATCGATGACATGTTTGCATTTAATGTTGCTCAAGAAATAATAGAGCACGATGATAGCGAACCACGCTCTATTGCAAAATGTCAACAAAGAGCGGATTGGCCTAAATGGCCTAAATGTCAACATATTTCTACTTGACTTTATTTTTAAAAATGTAATTAGATTTTTATATATTTTCACATTTTATATACTCCGTATTTATTTGAGAATTTTAAGAATGTGTTTAAAAAATCTCTTTTATTTCTTACAATTTTTTTTAGTTTTTAAAAGTTTCCTGCATTTCTTTTTTCTTAACCTGTTTCAATTTGGTATTTTCTAGAATTTGTTTTATATATTCTACTTAGTTTACACATCTTTTAGTTTTTTTGTGAACTTGTTTGTTATTTGTACACTTTTTTATATATTCCTGCTCAATTTACGATTTTTTTAAAGTTACGTATTATTTTGCTGAATTTTTACTATTAAATTTTTAATTCTTTAAAAAAAAGTATCTCAGTATTTTCATTGTTAATTAAATTTTAAAAAAAAAATTGTATAGGAACTATTATTTAAAGAACTTAGAGTTTTCCATTTATTAAATTTTACTGTTTTTATACATTTTTATTTTCTGATTTACATCTTCTCAAATTAAAATTGATTAAATTTATAAACGAAGTATGAAGTAATGAAGTATGCCATTTTTGCTAATTAACATGACACTGGTGATGAGGTGATCACGTGACTTTTTATGTTAGCGGTTCCCGTAATACGGAGTATTAGCTAGCGGTTTGCTTCCAGGGTCTATTTGTGAAAGAAAGGTCTTGTTTAATCTATTTTTGAAAAGAAAAAGTAGAAGTGACAAAAGTGATATTATTTCTACTTTTTAGTCTATTTGTGAAGTTTTCCCAATTTGTTTTGGGCATGAATTGACTAAACGAATATGGATTGACTTGTTGACCGAAAATTAGGGATTAAAATTAATAATTTGGACTAGTTGTTTGAAATGATGAAATAGTAATTAATAATTGTTAGCCATATTCATTAATTAAATTCTTGAAAAATTATTTCTAACTTGTCTATGAGATTAGAAAATAATTTAAGCCAACCATATTCAAGCACATTAATAAGGCCTAGAAATAGGATAATTTAATGAAAGGGATTTACATCTTGTCTATGAGAGATAAATTCAATTGCTAAAATAAATAGTTTAACTAGTTAATCAATTTGGCTATTTTTATTAATTAAAATATTGGAGAATTATTTCTACCTTGTCTATGAGGTTAGAATTTAATTCAAGCCAACCATTTTGAACACATTAATGACACCTAGAAATAGGATAATTTAATGAAAATAGTTTGCATTCTTGTTTATGAGGAAAGAAATTATTAGTCCAATTTTAGTTTTAATTTCCCTAATTACTAGGTCCAAGAATATATCCATTTCTAATTACTCAATTCATTGCCCTTATTTGCATCAATCCATTTAAGTTTAATATTATATTTTTTCTTTAGTTTATTTTTGAGCCATCATTAGTATTTGCACAATTTAATTTACTTTCCTTTCCAAAAAGTAGTTTAGAAAATCAATCAAAAGTTTAATTTGGAAAGCTTCCAATAATTTGCGATAACCTGTGACTGGACTTAAAATCAAGAAGCTCCTCCGCCATTCCTCGAGAGACACGATACTCGGGGAAAAACCGAAAGGTTAGACTCCGTTTTACTACAACGCCGCGAAAGCGGTTATCACCTGATTAATGTAAATATTAGGGGGAGGTGTAGACTTTAGGGGAAGTCTTACACCTACACGCTATACTCGTTTCCTTAAACCAATGTTTATTTTTCCCATTAGATTTTGTTACTTGGTAAGGTTTTTAATGAGGTAACTTTACACGTTGATCAAAGTAAGGATCAAACAAAAGAATCAATGAACAATGTCTAACACAGTTTGCATGCATAATGCTTTCTTCCTGTCAAGATTATTTTTTCCCACAGGGTTTTTGTTACGTGACGAAGTTCCTACACGACAACTAGCTTGGTGTGCATCATTCTATCTACAACTCGGCACAAAGGGGAGTATTGAAGGAAATTACTTTAATGTGCATTCGTTATAGATAGAAAGTGTATCTAGGGTTTATATGTATTGATCTAATTGGTCCATTGACCCATTCCTTGTAAAACCTCAATCCTTCCTATTTAAAGGGGGTTACTAATGGAATGAGAACACACTTCACTTCCCTACAATAATAAACTACATTAAAATCTCTATAGAGTTGCAAAATCGAAATTAAAATTTAATTAATAATTGACATCATAATTAAGTAAATTTAATGAAATAATTTGATAAAAAAACAAATTTGAAACTCAAATTGAGACGGAGGGAGTATTTCGCTTATGAATCTTATCACTGAATTATTTGTAATTTTTGTTTTGTACATTAAATTTTGCAATAATTAAAATAAGCAAGACTCTTAATTTATTTCAATGTTAATTATTTTACTTCGGGATTTATATGAATCATTAAATGATATTAGTATTATAACTAAAAATTGTGTGATTGAAATGTGTGTAAATCAAAGAAAAATAACAAGAACCATAATTTTTTTACGAAATATTTAAAACAGAAATAGCAAAGTTAGTGAGACAAAAAAAATTGACAAAATTATAATGGATGAAGAAAGTAGCTAATACCACATGCCGATTTTGTAGGGAAAAGTGTAGTGCTAAAGTTTGGGTGTTGAGTTTAATCCAACACAATCTATATAATATAATAAAGCAAACCCCTAAAGAAATATTTAGAGGAATTGTTGACATGTGGCAACATCCTTTGTATAAAAAATGACATGTGGCAAAACAATAAATTAAAGAAAAAGCTATTCAGCTTCCATAACTCTACTCTTATGTATTCCAATATTATAGATATGTTTTTATATTAATATATGTGTATATATTTGTTATAATGTTCAATATAAAATTAGGTAAAATTTTGCACTCGCCGGTATTACAATATCCAAATACTCAAAAATAAAAATAAGTAACAATTTTTTTAGCCACTCTTAAAATAAAAAACATTATTTCTATTTCTTTTCCATAAACTCTTGGAGATTCTCCCTTATTCGGGGTTTTTTATAAATTGTTTCTTATTTGTTTCCAAAATATGATAATTATTACATTTTTTGTCTCATTAGTTTTCTCCGACATATCCTTTTTCTTTCGTTCACTAAGTTTGTGTAGTTTCGAATATCATAATGCATATGTAGTTCTAAATCATTCTTACATTAAGTCCCTACTTTTCATTTCAACATTAGCTAGATAAACTCTTTTTCAATAGTTGCACATGTCTCGATCTTAATGGGACAAATTTGATGTTACTTATCTACTCATTATTTAATAATTCACAAGGTCTGTCAAATCAATCTCTAAAGGTAGATTCATTTTTTTTGTCACATATTTATTTATACTTCACAATTTATGTTCACGTTGTTAAATGGGTTAGCACTCCCCAATTTCATAGTTTGGGTCGTCTAAGTACCTAATGAACTCAAAATGCACATTATTTTTAATAGGGGTGCACAATACACTTATAGTTAAACTAATTCAGACTTTAAAAGGATAGGAAAGGTTGATTTTTTACAAAAATGTCACAACATTTTTTATTTATTATAGACCAAATTTCTATTTCAAATGATGCACAATTTTCAAATCTAACATTTTAGTTCATTCCAATTCACTTTTTACACGTTAAGGTGTCTTCTCATTTATATTTATACTCCGTAATACACAATTTTCAAATCTAACGTTCTGGTACATATATAGAAATAATGCTAGAGTAATTTATTTGAATAATTATTATATATAGAAATAATAGTTCAACAAGGGTTGTTAATTAATAAGTATATTTGAAAATTATTTGGGTAGAAAAGCATCAATATTGAAGATAATAAAAGTAAAAAATAGTTGTTTACATTTCTGTTGACTCGCAACATACATGGGTCAACTCACTTAACCTGCTACCCGTGCAAGTTGCACCACGAAACCGGTGAGTTCATAGGATTGAAGTGAGATGAAATGGGCTAGCCATGCGGACTTCGACTAATTTTGACAGCTCTGTCCATAGTAAATTGAATTTTCTTTTAAATACTAATTGATGAATTCATGTCAATTCATTTTCCCGACAATTTTAATAAAAACTTTACGCACATATTTTCCCGTGCAGTGCACGTGTACACATACTAGTATAATAAAATATAGATATAATTTGTATGAACTCTCGATCTTTACGTGGAAACCTGAAGGGGGGAAAATCACGAGACTTTTTAGACTAACTAGAGAGATGTAACTATGGGGAAGAAGAGACCAACCCTTAACATGGAGGGAAGACCTCCTATTTATAGGAAAAAGGGGTTAGGGGATGCATTCTACCATGATGGGTCAAATGGCCAAGGTAGTCCTGCTGGGCTAAAGTGGACCGGATGGGCTGAAATGGACCTAGCTGATTGGGCTTCACACTGAGGCGAAGTCTTGGGCTCCTAAACAGTAGTAGACCGAGATAAGACTGAGTAATCTTTGTTAAACGATTTTCGAACTCATACACCTACACATAAAGGGATTTACATCACCATTAAATGGAAAAAGTATTAACTGCACTATACACATGTTACTATTCTACATGTTTAAGTCACTTTGTGATGGTGATACGTGACCATGTCATAAATGATAGGTGAGATGATTTATATTATAACGCACAACTGGTGTATGCTTATTGTAGGGGACAACCCATCATTCAATCGCAGTCATGATACAAGTGAGATGTGAAAGAAAAGATAACAAATAATAAAAAATTAAGCGGTTAGCTAGGATCTTATCCTACTCCCTCCGTCCCTATTATATCTTCCAAATAGGTTTGGTACAGAGTTTAAGATAGTGGGTATTGTGTGGTGGAGAGTTGTTCAGTGAAGAGAGAAATGTGTAAGAATTGCTGTGAACCACAAATTCTGGCCAAAAAAGGAAAGTGGAAGTTTTAATTGGGACGGACGAAAAAGGAAAGTTGGAAGTTTATTTAGGGACGGAGGGAGTAATACATATACACATAAAGGCGGTGTTTGTTATTTACATACTCCCTCCGTCCCAGGGAAAAGTTCCTGGGTTTACTTTCACACATTTTTAGGAAATAAAGTTACTGAGGGGTAAATTTTACTGTTTTGCACTGTTTGACACTGTTTGGCACTGTTTCGACACTGTTTGGCACTGTTTTAATGTAGGATAACTTTCCATTTAGGGAAATGGGAAGTTTCTTTTGGGACATCCAAATAAGGAAATTGGGAACTTCTCCCCGGGACGGAGGGAGTATATCGATATGCAAATAACAAAATTGATGGTTCAACAGTTGGAGCAACATGATCATGCGATCAAAACGGTAAGAGTAAATCGATAATTAGTATGTACCCAGAATTAACAGAAAACAAATATATTCGTCTTAGAATTGTTAATGTAAAATTCGTATAAATTGCATGCATTAATTAAATAAATAGGAGTAAATACAAATTCTTGGAGGAAATTTAGCCCAATGAATCGTTGTCTTCTTAAGACGAATTTTCCCACAACACAAGCAGCAATCACCTCCCATGATAGAATGATTTCTACGTTCCCGAAGAGCACAAGCGAACTCTATGAATGGAGTAGCGGATGAGAAAAGGAAGGAAATCAAAATCATTATTTTTTAGGATGGATAGAAATGCAGTCGGCCATGGGTATATACTATATTATAGAGCTTCGGCCCAGAAACTCTCTACACAAAAGACACCTTTAGAAAGAAAGATTGTGTCTATTTCCAAGCATCATCCAAATTTGAGAGTAAATAAATAGAATTATCATTAAGTCATGTACTCGGGCGTTCGGTTTAAGACCCTAACCCGAAACCCAACTTGGCGAACTGGATGTCAACAACGATGCATGCGTGAGGTATAATTCCACGTAGTATCTTTCATTCTTTCGGAGGACAATTTTCATTCATTTCAAAATGGGTTTGTACAAATAATATACAGAGACATTCATCTCACATAGTATAATATGTTAGGATTTAGTCGTATTAAAATCGAGACGTGGGCGCGTTGCATATTTTAGCTCCAAAATGGCCATAATATTAATTTGTAAAACCATTTTTCCAACGCTTCATATGCAAATATTTAAAATATACTATCTATTTATTAAAATATAAAAAAAATAATCTTCGTATATACACTTTGTCAGGTAGTATGTATACAATAATTATTTATTAAAAAATAATGATATTTTTGAATAATATATTTTAGGCTCTTTAATGCAATTTTATATTTCCCAGTCACCCTTTCAGCTCTTTTTGCCAAACAGGTAAAATCCATTCAACCAACGGTTCAAATTTATCACTTTATAATTCAGATCCTGACAATAATATCTAATTTGGGCAACAACTCTCAATTCAGATATTAGTCTCCAGTTTCAGCTTATTAAGGACAAACAAAACTTTTATGTTTTAGATTTAGTTAATATGTACTCCCTATAATGTTTCAATCCATTTTTTTAACATGTGGTATTATTCGTTTAATGTTAACACCATACCATTGGAGATGTTCTCATTAGGGAATTTGAGACTCATTAAGCTTGTAGTCTGTTTAATAATCTATTTTTCAACAAATACATAGTTTCTTGTTTTGCGCGTTAAATTGTACGTGTAATAATCAAAACGACTAAAGTTGACGTTACTTTTCCGGTCGAACTTACTTTAAAAGACAATTTCAACTATATTTCATGTTATTTTTTTTCTTAATCTTATTTATAAAATACGTAGTATATTTTTTCTTGATCAATGCAAATTTTTCTCAACCTGTTACTTTATATACTCAACTTTTATCAATGTTTTTTTGTGTTTTTATATGACTTTTTATGTTTCATAGAGTATATGAGCTCAGAACCTATGGTCTACATACTTAGAAGACAAGAACAAGGACATTGACGCCCAACTGGCCCTCCATTGACCAAAGAATATATATCACATCACAGAATACATCCCAGAAACCCAGGAACAAAAGCTTAGACTTCCATTAGCCTGGTCTCTTTCGGCCAACGAGACTCCCGTAGACTAGATTTTATACTTAGCTTTAGAGATCATGTACTCAGCCCATTAGAGCATCATTTTGTATCGGGCCTCCCATGCCAAAGTCCTAGGAGCCCAAACCCACATTTTATCTATAAATTAATTGCAGGCTTTCTCTCTGTACCTCTCGCTTCTTTCTATATTAATACTCTATCAATGTTATTTTTGAATATGTAAATTTATTTATTAAAATTAATTTTGCTGTTGAGACTCTCGAGAGAAATAGTTAACTTTATGACCATTCAAACATTGTAAATCTTATGACAGCCTTTATATTTAGTCAATTCAATCACTTGTGGCAACCGTTCAAAAAAATAAATATAATTTTTTCATAATTCTACATATTTAGTAAATTTAACCATTTGAATCAAAATTCTTAAATTTCTGCATATTCAAGTGATTCACCTATTTTTGTGGTATCAGTCTATCAGATAAGCCCTTGCTAAGCCTCCAATATCCAACATACATATCCCCCGTAAGGGCCCCATGACCCCGGTAATCTTTGGGAAGCCGATATCCGTGGGAATTCCGGTTCCGGATAAGAAAAATAAAATTGTTCACCCTCTCAAAAGAGGGTGATGTTCACCCCCACCCTAGTTGCCTTGCATTTGGCATGCCAACTCTTTAATATTTGGCAATTGTTTAAAATTTTTTATTTGTAATCTATTAGAATATGGTGATTAGGGATTAGTACAATGGGGGAGAGTGGGGGTATATATAGCTACATACATGGGCCTGATCAAGTACTCATGGGCTAGGGTTATGGGGAGAAGTGTATATTTATATATTACATAACACTCCCCCTTAAATATACACTACTAAAAAAAATACATAAGGAGTATATAAAAATACGCTTAAGAGATGCTGCCTCATTAAAAACCTTGCCAAGGAAAACCCTGTGGGACAAAACCTTGGTAAGGAAAAAAGAGTGCAGCGCATATTTACTCCCCCTAATGAATATATCACTCAAGATCTTTGCGTCGACGTAATCTAATTAGATGCACTAATTTCTTGAAGATTGCTGTTGGAAGAGCCTTGGTAAATAAGTCCGCAATATTGTCACTTGAACGAATTTGTTGAACGATACTCTCACCCTCTTTCTGGATGTCATGTGTATACCAAAATTTTGGTGAAGTATGCTTCGTCCTATCTCCCTTGATGAATCCTTCCTTAAGTTGATGGATACAAGCTGCATTATCTTCAAACAAGATGGTTGGAGGCTCCTTTTCACACCATAATCCACATGACTGTCTAATATGCCGAATTACACTTCTTAAGTATACACACTCTCGACTGGCTTCGTGAATGGCTAGTAGCTCTGGATGATTAGAAGATGTTGCCGCAATTGTTTGCTTCATGGAACGCCACGAAATTGTTGTTCCTCCACATGTAAACACATATCCAGTCTATGATCTCCCTTTATGAGGATCAGACAAATAACCTTGAAGGTAACGAAGTATTTGTTTGACCCCATTCCAATGTCTTCGCGTTGGAGAAGAACTATATCTTGCCAATAAATTTACAACAAAGGATATATCGGGTCTAGTGTGACTTGCAAGATACATTAGTGCCCCAATTGCACTTAAGTATGGTACTTCTCGACCAAGAATATCCTCATTATCTCCACGCGGTCTAAATGGGTGCTTATCAACTTCATGTTGTCTTACAACCATTGGGGTGCTCAAAGGATGTGCTTTATCCATTAAAAATCTTTTTAGCACCTTCTCTATATAGGTTGTTTGATGCACAAGGATACCATCATTCAAATGGTCAATTTGTAGTCCAAGGCAGTATTTGTTTTTTCCAGGATCCTTCATTTCAAATTCCCCTTTTAAACAATCAACTGCCTTTTGTAGTTGTTCAGGAGTTCCAATTATATTGAGATCATCAACATATACTGCAATGATTACAAACTCCTGACCAGATCTCTTGATAAAAATGCATGGGCATATATCATCAGTTTTATACCCTTCTTTTAATAAGTATTCACTTAGGCGATTGTACCACATTGGTACAAGTGGTTCTTTGAATCCCCCGGCAAACGCCTCACTCACGAATGATCGTTGCGCCCCGGTGTCAATGAGGATTCTTGCGTCTCTCCCGTTAATCTTTAGTGTTCCTACATTCATAAGCAATTGAAGACACACTCCCCACTTATTAGACTCATTTCTTAGGTTATAGAGTACCCCAGCTATGGTTTGGATGGTCGTCATCTAACGCCCCAACCCAATTCCATCCCGGTTCCCCCTAAAAATCAACATCGAGCACCAATAAGGGAAAGCCGGCCGCTTTTCATGAAAGCCGGCCGGTTTTCGTACCTTGGCCTTCGGCTCGGAATGACTGGTTACGTAAGCCGGCCGGTTTTCTGTCACGCCCCGGACCGCGTCCGTGCCACGTAGACAACCGCCGTACAACCCGATAAGAACAACATAGTTCATCCTTATCAAATCATACAAGGCGTTCGTTAAGTTCTATTGCCAAGCCGATTAGTAAACCCATACAATCAACATCAATATATATTAGTCAAACAAATGCGGAAAATAAGATATGTTTGATACTTAGCCACACGTGGCAAATACGGGCACGCAGGCCCCCAAATATTTTAATGGAAAACATTGTTAAAAATATCCATGAGCAGTTGCATTGTTTCAAATGAGAATGGAAGCACGAACCACGTCTTCCTCCTTGATCAATCACCCTAGGCAAAGGTGCAGGTAGTAGGACTCTAGCCTCAACCTGAAAAATGTGAGGGCCCCCGAAGGGGTCAGTACTCCATAGAAGTACTAGTGACAAGCAGGCTATATGAGGAATAACTAATGTTTCAGACACGAGACCCAAACATAGGGTGATACATATACTTATAGGTGTAACCATTGTTACCCCGTTCCCAAGATAATACATACTATATATATACTTGTAAAGTACTTGACCCGTAGGTCGTTTCATCACAAAGAGTCTTTTAGAGATAAGGTACTTCCCCAACCTATCCCCTTTCCATTCCTGAATGCCTAGCTTGAGAGCTACATTCTACCTTCATAATATCCTACCGAGTTTCAGGAGTGTTTACCCTCCCGGGGATGCTCAACCCCACCGAGTTTCTGGGATTGTTTACCGTCCCGAGGATACTCAACCTCACCGAGTTTCTGGGATTGTTTACCGTCCCGAGGATACTCAACCTCACCGAGTTTCTGGGATTGTTTACCGTCCCGAGGATACTCAACCTCACCGAGTTTCTGGGATTGTTTACCGTCCCGAGGATACTCAACCTCACCGAGTTTCTGGGATTGTTTACCGTCCCGAGGATACTCAACCTCACCGAGTTTCTGGGATTGTTTACCGTCCCGAGGATACTCAACCTCACCGAGTTTTAGGATCGTTTACCGTCCCGAGGATACTCAACCTCAACCTTATTTCTAACCAAACCCTAACCTGGATATGGCTAACCTTGCATTCACTTAACTATGGACAATACCTAGTCCTATAGTCATATAATAATCCTTAGTAACCAACGTGGACGGGTCCCACCTGATCGGTCCACGTTAACCTACTCAAAAACTACCTGTTTTGAGTATAACTCAATACTCGATCGAGTACCCACCAATACTCGGTCGAGTACAGGAGACAGGAGCCCGTAAGGCTAATTTCCAAGGCATACTCGATCGAGTACCTATCCATACTCGATCGAGTATAGGAGGCAGCAGCCCTTGGAGCCAATTTTTTCAGCAGATACCCGGTCGGGTATTGTAGTTGACTTGGCGGTCAACGCCCGTTTGACCACCCAAACGGAGTCCGATTAACGTGAAATTTTACATGCATATTCTACTTGAAGTCCTTGATCCAAAAATACCATTTTTGACTCCTGGATCATTGTACATAATAAGTTATCACATTTTTAATCACCAAACATACAAAACATGCCTTTCAACTTTGTTTTATATATAATCATGGCATAAGCCCATACTTGATCAACTTAATCATTCCGTAAAACATATCCTTGATTATTTTAGGTAATCTCATGCCTCAATCAAAAGTTATAAAGCATATAGCCGTCTTCTCACCTTAAAAGAAACTTATGAAGTTCTAGTCTTTCTTATTGAGCTCCGGTGAAACTCCGGTGAACTTCAACCAACTCCGGCGACAACTCCGGCAACCCTTTCAACTCCGTGAAAGTTCTTGAAGCACCTTATACAAGTTAACAACAAGGTTTTATCATCATAAAACCCATATCAACACAAATAACCTCTAAAAGGTTATTTTCCGGTGAAACGGTCAACTTTGTTCTCTAAATCCGTTTTGGATAAGAACCAACCTTCTAACCCTTCATTCTTCACATATAACATGTAGAATGATCCTAGGGGTATGAAATATGATTACATAATCATATTTGGAAGATTAAAGAAGAGGGATGAGATTAATGGAGTCATTACCTTATTAACCACAAGTTTTCCCACCTAATCTCCTCTTTTCTCTTCTCCTTTCCCTTCTTTCTTCCTTCCTTGCTCTTGGTGCGAAAGTGGATGAAGAGTAAGGTGATTTGCAGAGCTTATCTCACCTAGGTTGATGCCTAATTCGAATGTAAGGCTGTAGGGGGTGATGGGAGTCTATTTTGGCTCATTAGACAATGATGAGAGGTGAGGGGTCCTCTTGGAGTCCATTCTTGTCTCAAACCTCTCCCTTAGCTCGCCTCCATCATCTTAAGTCAACATTTGCACACTCCCCTCATTAATCAAGAGCTGGAAAAACGTGGGGTGGCCCCCACTCATGTGGGAGGTCATCCCTTTGTGTCCCGACGTGTACAATTGGCCCCGAAAGTTGTATTTCCCGGACTGTTTTAATTGTATTTCATTTTATCGGGTCAAATGAAATATCTATCATCCTTCCAAATATTATTGGCTTTTAGAATGAATGTATATTCCCCCAACTTTTAATTTGGCGGTCTCCATAATTTATTATGGCTTTTTATCTGGTAGTGCGTCGGTACCGATAAATGGGCTTTATATGCCCAAAAGGTTACCCACATAACTTCTATGGCCCAACCAGGATATCCACCATTATACACACATTATCTTGACCCAAATGAATATAATATGTGGTTCCGATAATATCGGGCGGCCCCCACTTCCGGTGTGGGCCCCACGTGAATTTTACCATTCACGTAAAAGAAATGATAAAAATTCGCAATCACGTAAAATGCGTTTATTCATTTCTTGGGTTCAATACATAATTTGATAAAGTACAAATACTTGGGGGCGGTGTTACATTTTCGGTCGCCGAACATTTATTCAATAAATTTCCGCCTCAAACCCGCCCGGGTTTCGCAGAAACCGGCCGGGTTTCGGTTAAAAAGCACTTTCCTGTTCCTAACGAACACCGGCCGGGATTTACGAACGTCGGACGACGTTCGTCGCCGTAGGAATTTCAGATTTTTATTTATAAAAGCCGGCCGGTTCTTACGAATGCCGGCCGGTTTTCATTAGCAACGCCTCACACCGGAGACGCCTGAACACAAGCCGGCCGGTTTTTACAAAACTCGGCCGGTTTTCCTCCGCCAAAGGATTTTAGCAAAAAATCAAGTACGAAAGCCGGGCGGCTTTCGTCAAAGTCGGGCGCCTATCGTCGCCGTAGAATTTTGCAAGTAATTCGAATGCGAAAGCCGGGCGGCTTCCGTCAATGCCGGGCGGCATTCGCCCCCAGGTGGATATTCATCCACTTCTCCGAACTTGCACATTCCCGGTTGGCTATACAACGTGTACATTTTAACACTTATGTTGTTCACAAGGGAATAACATCAAAAGTTCAAGAATTTACCCGCGACGGAGTCCGGGTTAGCGCGTGCATCGGCCTCCGTAATCGCATAGACCCTCGCTTGGGTCCTCCCTTGATTAACGGACGGTGCATTGCTTGTGCTAGCTCCACCGTGCCCCATGCTTGCACTCGGTGCTCCCGTTCGGTTCCTTCTCACCATGGTTCCACTGCTTGGTCCGGCACCCACGGCTCGCCCAAGTTGTGGGCAACTCACCTTCATGTGCCCGACCTCCCCGCATTGATAGCATCTCGGGGGATCACGGCACTTGCCTTGGTGAAGCTTCTTGCAGTTGCTGCACCTTGGTACCCCTGAGCTTTGAGACCTCGAGCCTTGCCCGCTTGGGCCTTGATTCGCCCTCGATGGTGGTGCAGGGGCCTTGAATGAGCCACCTCCCCCGTGGTTCCCCTTCTTGTTAGAACCTTGGGGGCCATGGTTCTCCCATTTTCTTTTCTTCGCCTCCTCGGCGTCTCTTTTCTTCCTCTCTTCCCACTGTTTCTCGCCCTTCAAGGCTTGGTCTACTACTTGGGCAAAAGTCATGTTAGGCAATTGTGTTGCCCTATCACGTATCTCCAAGTCAAGAGCGTCCCAAAAGTGGTTCACCATTCGGTTCTCGTCACAAGCATACTCCGGTATGTAGTCGGCGAGATCCCGGAACTTGTACTCAAGTTCCTTCACTGTCATGTTTCCCCCTTGGGTTAGGAGGGTGTATTCCCTAACCTTCTTGTTCACCTCGAAATCAGAATAATATTGGGCAAAGAACTCCCGTTGGAAGTCCTCCCAAACGACATCCTCCCCATAATTGGTCTTGGTCCCGTCCCACCATTTGGACGCCATCCCTTCAAGCAACCTTACCGCGATTCTCAGTTTAAGGTTGGGCGTGATTTGCATGTCAAGGGCTGCTTCATTCAACCTCTTGATCCATTGGGCGGCAACCGAAATATCTCCGGTCCCGTCAAAGGGTTTGCACCCCAAGTCTCTTGCTTCCTTGATAAACTTGGAGATCCTTATGGTTGGACCTCCATCATTTCGGCCTCCATGCGGTTCCACATGGACTCTAGATGCATTGTGGCTTCCTCCTCTTGAAGCCATACCCGAAGGTTGCCCCGCCCGACGCCTTCGGCGTTCCCTCCTCTCCTCGCGCTCTCGGTGGTATTGTTGGACCAGCGCCTCAATTCTTGCCAAGGAGCCATCTTGCTCCTCGTCACTAACATCATCATCATCCCCTTCATAAAGGGTCTCCACCGGCTCGGTTTCCGGCCTATAGGTTGAGTCCTCATAGGACCAATAAGTCTCACTCTCCGTGTCAACGTGGCCATCGCTCACGGTTTGTTGTTGGCCTCCACGGCCCCTTCCCCTTGACACCCTAGTGGACCCCCGGCTGCCGCGTTCGGATCCACCCGGTACACGGCCCGTCGGGTTCCTCCTAGTGATTCTTCCAATTGGCTCCATTTCTGAAAGAAGTTTAGAGTGAGCCATTAGACTCGTATCAGTTGTCAAGTGACGGATAGGTACTTAAAGACATCTTTTGGCTCGAATCACCGCCATACCAATTGTTAAGGGTACCATCTTAACAATTAGAGACCTTGCAACTCAAGTACCAAAAGTTCTATAAGTACAAAACTTTATGCTCATGGTTTGCAAAAATCATTTTCAAAAAGAATTTTGAAGCTTCATTATGAAGTTTACGGACTAAGTCTCTGATACCAATTAAATTGTCACGCCCCGGACCTACCGGACACGTCAACAACCCGCCGTACAGTACGAATAGTCAACCGCAGTCCAACTCATCCATACCATACTAGGCGTCTCGAATATCATTCACAATAGTACATCCATAAACAAGCATAATGTAAAAATAATCATTTAAAGCAGCGGAAATATTTGATACAAGTGTTCATGCCACACTTTGGCAAACATGGGCATACAAGCCCAAATAATGATTCAAAAATAATATCCATGAGCATTAATTTAGTGTTTAAAAATAGAACGGAGGAAGCACGAACCACGTCTTCTCTCCCTGAGCTCCCCGAAGCAACGGGTGATGGTAGCAAGCTTTACTCCCTACCTGAAACTGTGAGGTGGCCTCCCCCGTGAAGGGGAGGTCAGTACTTGGAAGCATTTGACAAGTACAATGACAACTATACTAAGTATAATCAATGTTTCAACTTCTAAGACCCTCAAAATAGAGTGATATCATAATATAATGATAGTTCTTCTTTAACCCTTATTATCTTCGTAATAAGTTAATTAATTAATTTGTCGGCACACGGCCCCTTTTTATATTTCATTTCAATCATCGTTTACACGACACCGCCCGTAGGTCTTATCATTCTTACGAGACTTGTCACCGCTCTCCGAGGCCTCACCGGGCTCTCGGGCCGGAGTCCAACATCCCGCCCCTGAACTCATACCCATCGTCCCGTAGGAAGGTAAGGTCCATTCGGGGTCCTATCTTATGTGTTACCGCTGTCGGGAGCCTCGTAAGGTCTCCGGTTCGGATTCCACCCTAACCCGTGATCACGATGTAAGTCCATGCTATCCAACCCCGCTCTCTAGAGTCGGGAAGGGCCATGGTCCTTACTAATTTCCAATACTCTATCGGCTAATCCTTAAAGACTACCGAATACACCCGTAGGCCAATCCTATTCCTAGGATCAATTTACTATTCACTTTATCTTGGGTATCCCTTAAGGCCTACCCCTAGCATCACTTATCCACCTTAGTATCTCTTAAGACTACTTAAGGCTCAACAATTTACAATCCAAACCTTGGATCAATTCTAGCATATTTCATTCCAAAACCCCGACTAGTATCATAATACTAGTCGGATAATTTCCAACCAAACTCATTTTCAATTCATAGTCATATCTACAATTTCCAAACTAATTTTCCATTGAAAATATAGTTCATATCAATATACAAAATATAACCTTTAATCACTCATACATCCTTATATGAAGTTAAAGTTATATTTCAACACAATATTTATAATTAATCCCTTCATCAAGCCAATATGCTCATATTACATAATCACACGCAATTTATCCTTAAATTTGTATATTATGCTCCTTTATTCATTGACAACAATATCTTCATTTAGGCATTATTAATCATTAATAATCCATGAAGATCACATTTAATTACTTCAGGTAATCCTACGAAATTATCCCAAAGATTATAAACAACATAGTCAGCCATCCTCACCTTATGAAGTGCTGAAATAGTTGCCTTTATTAAGCCCTCCGATCAACCCCCGTTCTGAACCGATCGAAAGCGAAAAATCTGGGCAGAAGGTGAAAGCCGGGCGGCTTTCACGAAAGCTGGGCGGCTTTCGTCGTCTGCTTCTACGAACAGCTCCTTTGGAGTGGCGGTTTCCGGCGGTATCAACTCCTATCGATTCCACGACTCTTCTAAGTTAAATACCACCACTTTATAGCAATATTATACACTTTTAAACATGTAAAACTCATGGTTTAATCCACCACATGATTTCTTAAAAATCATTCATCATAAAACTAGTAAAAGAACACTAGTTGGATTCTCACCTTAAACTTAGCTCCCTTCCTCTTGGGTTGTCTTCCCTCAAGCTTCCTTCAACAATGGTGTTTGGGAGAGCTTTTCCCTGAGCTCCTTACTCCTATGGTTGGCCGAGAGAGTGCAAGAGAGATGGATGAGAGATGCCTTCTCAATCAACACAAATAATTGTGTGAGATAGGACATAGGCATGGGCTCTTGTCTCAAAGGAGACTTCCCACCCCCTGCGTGCCTAACTATCCCCTTGTCCCCCTCTTCACTTATTTGGGAGATATTTGACTGGCAGAATACCCCAAGTGGGTGTAGAAAGTCCCTCCCAATTATTCCTGCTATTTCTGGCAGGTTGGGCCAAAATAGCGCTCGGGTTGTCCAAACATTTTTATCAACTTTTGTTGGCACTTTATTGGGCTTCTATAATTTATTATTATGACCCAACTAAATTTTTGGTAGTCCGTTCTCATTTTATGGACCCGATAAATAGTTTAATTAATCTCACATTAATTAAATATTCCAATCAATCATACGAAATTTATTCGCTAGGAATTTCAAATACATGTCAAATTTCAAATTCGAGTACATCCGGGTGCGGTGTCACGAGTTCACCCCCCCTTAACGGGAATTTCGTCCCCGAAATTCACAAATGCTCATTCAAAAAGGAATGCATATTGTTCCTTCATCAAGGCTTCCGTTTCCCAAGTTTCTTCTTCAACTCGGTCACTTTTCCAAAGGATCTTAACCATTGGAACTTTCTTGCTTCTCAATTTCTTTACTTGCCTATCAAGTATCCTTACCGGTCGAACGGCATAGTTCAAGTCCTCACGTATTTCCACGGGTGGTTTCTCTAACACGTGAGACGGATCCGGCACATATTTCTTTAGCATAGACACGTGGAACACGTTATGTATCTTCTCCAATTCCGGAGTCAGCTGTAGTCGGTATGCTACGGCCCCAATTCTTTCAAGAATCACAAATGGCCCTATGTAGCGTGGGTTAAGTTTCCCTCGGCTTTGAAATCGGATGATTCCTTTCCAGGGCAAAACTTTCAAGAATACCTCATCTCCCACCTTAAACTCTAAGGCCCTCCGGCGCTTGTCGGCATAGCTCTTCTGTCTATCCTGGGCCGCCTTAAGCCTTTCGCGAATCATCTTCACTTTAGACTTGGTGATCTCCACCAATTCCGTGCTCTCGAGTTTGGCCATGCCAACCTCATCCCAACACAAGGGTGTACGACATCTCCTCCCATACAATGCCTCGTATGGAGGCATGCCAATACTCGCCTGATAACTGTTGTTATAGGCAAACTCCACGAGTGCTAAATGGTTGTCCCAACTCCCTTGGAACTCCAATGCACAAGCTCTCAACATATCCTCCAAAACCTGTATAACTCTCTCGGATTGTCCATCCGTCTGTGGATGAAAAGCAGTGCTGAATTTCAATTTCGTTCCCATAGACTCTTGGAACTTCGGCCAAAATCGTGATGTGAATCGTGGATCCCTGTCGGACACAATGGTTACGGGAACCCCATGTAGCCTCACGATCTCATCCACATACAATTTGGCTAACCTCTCAAGTGCATAGGTAGTGTTGATAGGTAGAAAATGTGCACTCTTCGTGAGCCTATCAACCACAACCCATACAGCATCATAATTCCTCACGGTCCGTGGCAGTCCTACCACAAAATCCATGGTCACGTGCTCCCATTTCCATTCTGGAATGGAAAGTGGCTGCAATAACCCAGCTGGATGCTGATGTTCTGCCTTAACTTGCTGGCAAGTAAGGCATCTACTGATGTACTCGGCTATTTCTCTCTTCATACCAGACCACCAGTAACTTTCTTTCAGATCACAGTACATTTTCTGTGACACCGCACCCGGATGTACTTGAATTCAAAATTGGATATGTAATTGAATTTCCTAACGAATAAAATTCGTGTAATTAATTGGCATATCTAATTAATGTGCGAGTTATCAAATTATTTATCGGGTCCATTATATGTGAATGGGCTACCAAATATTTAGTGGAGCTATCATAATAATCATAGGGGTCCAATAAAACGCCAACCGAAGTTGATAAAAATATTTGGACAACCCAAGTGCTATTTTGACCCGACCGGCCCGAAATAGCGGGAATAATTGGGAGGGACTTCCTACCCCCACTTGGGGTATTTTCACACCCCATTTGATCCCAAATAATGGGGAGGGGACAAGGAAATGAGGGGAGGGGGCGAGCTAGACATGAGGGAAGTCTCATTGAGACAAATGCCCATACCCCCATGTCCTACTCCTTGGACTATCTTTCCATTTGATTGAGGAGTTGCCTCCCATCTCTAGCATTCATTCGAACCAACCAGAGAGAGAGAGAGCAAGGGAGAGTCCTCACATCATTTTGGCTTGGAGGAAGCAACAAAAGGGGAGAAAGCTAGCAAGGAAGAAGGTAAGAACTCACTTATACCCTTTAACTAGTTTATTCTTGTATGATTTTCAAGAAATCATACGATGGGTTAAACATGAAGTTCTACACGTTTAAGAGTGTAGAATAATGTTATAAAATGGTGGTATTTAACTTAGAAGAGTCGTGGAACCGATAGGAGTTGAAACCACCGGGAACTGCCAAGAAGGAGGAGCTGCCTGCGCAGCAGACTGACGAACATCGCCCGGCTTCTGCCAAAGCCGGCCGGCTTTTGTCCAGGCAGACCAGATTTAGCTTTTGATCGGTTTAGAACAGGGATTGATCAAAGGGCTTATCAAAGGCAACTAATCCAGCACTTTATAAGGTGAGGATGGCTGACTATGTTGCTTATAATCTTTGGGTTAATTTCGTAGGATTACCTAAAGTAATTAAATGTGATTTTCATGGATTATTAATGATTAATAATGCCTAAATGAAAATATTGTTGTAAATGAATAAAGGAGCATAATATACAAATTTAAGGATAAATTGTGTATGATTATGTAATATGAGCATATTGGCTTGATGAAGGGATTAGTTATAAATATTGTGTTGAAATATAATTTTAACTTCATATAAGGATATATGAGTGATTAAAAGTTATATTTTGTATATTGATATGAACTATATTTTCAATGGAAAATTAGTTTGGAAATTGTCTATATGACTATGAATTGAAAATGAGTTTTGTTGGAATTTATCCGACTAGTATTATGATACTAGTCGGGGTTTTGGAATTGAAATATGTTAGAATTGATCCAAGGTTTGGATTGTAAATTGTTTGAGCCTTAAGTAGTCTTAAGAGATACTAAGGTGGATAAGTGATGCTAGGGGTAGGCCTTAAGGGATACCCAAGATAAAGTGAATAATAAATTGATCCTAGGAATAGGATTGGCCTACGGGTGTATTCGGTAGTCTTTGAGGATTAGCCGATAGAATATTGGTAATTAGTAAGGACCATGGCCCTTCCCGACTCTAGAGAGCGGGGTTGGATAGCATGGACTTACATCGTGATCACGGGTTAGGGTGGAATCCGAACCGGAGACCTTACGAGGCTCCCGACAGCGGTAACACATAAGATAGGACCCCGAATGGACCTTACCTTCCTACGGGACGATGGGTATGAGTTCAGGGGCGGGATGTTGGACTCCGGCCCGAGAGCCCGGTGAGGCCTCGGAGAGCGGTGACAAGTCTCGTAAAGGATGATAAGACCTACGGGCGGTGTCGTGCTAACGACGGATATAATGAAATATATGAAATGGGCCGTGTGCCGGCAAATAAATAAATTTACTTATTATAGAGATAATAAGTGGGAAATATAAATTATTATTTATATTATGATATCACCCTATTTTGAGGGTCTTAGAAATTAAAACGTTGATTATACTTAGTATAGTTGTCATTGTACTTGTCAAATGCTTCCAAGTACTGACCTCCCCTTCACGGGGGAGGCCACCTCACAGTTTCAGGTAGGGAGTAAAGCTTGCTACCAGTGCCCGTTGCTTCGGGGAGATTCAGGAGGGAAGACGTGGTTCGTGCTTCCTCCGTTCTTTTTTTTAAAACATTAAATTAATGCTCATGGATATTTTGAATGATTATTGGGGCTTGTATGCTCACGTTTGCCGGAGTGTGGCATAAACACTTGTATTAAACGTTTCCGCTGATTTAAATGATTACCTTACATTATGTTGGTTTATGGATGTACTATTGTGAATGATATTCAAGACGCCTAGTATAGTATGGATGAGTTGGACTGCGGTTGACTATTCGTACTGTACGGCGGGTTGTTGACGTGTCCGGTAGGTCCGGGGCGTGACATTTTCGTACCTCCCGGGTGCATAGCATACGCCGATGAATGAGCCTCCTCTAAGATGGACTTTCGGAGCCCCTCATCCGATGGTACACACACTCGGTCACGAAATAATAAGAGACCATCATCTCTTTCCCCGAAGTCCTCCACTGGTCCCGCTTGCATGCGTTCCCGGATCCTCATGATTTCCTCGTCAGTTTCCTGACCCTTCTTGATCTCATCAAGCAAAGTAGGTCTTACCTCAAATCGTGCCAATAAGGCTCCATTACTGGATACCTCCAGTTGGGCTCTTAAAGCCCTCAAGTTAGCTATCAATGCCCCAGATGAGCTCTTCCGGCTCAAGGCATCTGCCACCACATTGGCCTTGCCTGGATGGTACTCGATTACCAGGTGGTAGTCTTTTATCAACTCCATCCACCGTCTCTGCCTCATGTTTAACTCTTTCTGAGTAAACACGTACTTCAAGCTCTTGTGGTCAGTGTATACGTGGCATGTCTCCCCGTAGAGATAATGCCTCCATATCTTAAGTGCAAACACCACCGCCCCGAGCTCTAAGTCATGAGTAGGATAATTTACCTCATGTTTCTTCAATTGTCGTGAAGCATAGGCAATTACCCTCCCCATTTGCATCAACACACATCCAAACCCCTGGATGCTGGCATCACTATAGACATCGTACCCCATACCCTGTTTGGGCAAAACAAGTACCGGTGCCTCGGTCAATCTCTTCTTCAGTTCAATGAATCCTTTCTCACATTTGTCATCCCATACAAACTTAGCTCCCTTCCGAGTGAGCTTTGTCAATGGCGACGCCAAAACAGAGAACTTCTCCACGAACTTTCTGTAGTAGCCTGCTAACCCAAGAAAACTACGAATTTCCTTGACGTTCTTTGGCCTCTCCCATTCGGTGATGGCTTCTATCTTCTTGTTATCCACCGCAATTCCCGATCCCGAAACCACATGCCCGAGAAAGCCAATCTCCTTAAGCCAAAATTCACATTTAGAAAATTTGGCATAGAGTTGCTTCTCCCGTAGTGTCTCAAGAACGAGTATCAAGTGCTCCTCGTGTTCTTCCTCACTCTTTGAGTAGATCAAGATGTCATCTATGAACACGATCACGAATCGGTCCAAGTATTTGTGAAATACTCGGTTCATCAAGTCCATGAATGCCGTCGGGGCGTTTGTTAACCCAAACGACATAACAAGGAACTCAAAATGCCCATACCTTGTGCGGAAAGCACTCTTCGGTATGTCCTCCTCCTTAATCTTCAATTGATGGTACCCCGACCTCAAGTCAATCTTTGAAAACACGGTTGCTCCTCGTAGTTGATCAAACAAGTCGTCAATCCTAGGCAAAGGATACCTATTCTTGATTGTGACCTTGTTCAATTGACGATAGTCGATGCACATTCGAAGTGTTCCATCCTTTTTCTTCACAAAAAGGACCGGTGCTCCCCACGGGGAGTGACTTGGTCTAATGAAACCGTTATCCAAAAGCTCTTGCAATTGGGTTTTCAACTCGTTAAGTTCTGCGGGTGCCATACGGTATGGCGGTATGGAGATTGGTTTGGTTCCGGGCTCGACCTCGATCACAAATTCAATCTCCCTATCGGGTGGAAGTCCCGGTAAGTCCTTTGGAAAGACATCCGGATACTTGCATACCACCCTCACATCATCAATGCTCGTCTCCTCTTTTGTTTTGTCTACCACGTATGCTAGATATGCGTGGCAACCCTTTCTCATCATACTCCTAGCTCTCATGGCGGATATGATACAACTATTGGATTTGGCCCGATCCCCCTCGAAGCGTAAGGTTACCCCTTCATCGCCTTCGAGTTCAAGTATCTTTGTGTAGCAATCGACCCTAGCATGATGCTTCTCAAGCCAATCCATCCCCAGGATTGCATCGAATTCAATCATACTCAACGGTACGAAGTCACACGTCAAGTTTTGGCCCTCCACTTCCACCTCACACGATGGATAGTGTCTATCTCTCTCGATGTCTTCCCTAGAGGTGTGGATACCAATAGGGCTTGAGTCATTGGTACAAGTGGTTCTTTGAATCCCCCGGCAAACGCCTCACTCACGAATGATCGTTGCGCCCCGGTGTCAATGAGGATTCTTGCGTCTCTCCCGTTAATCTTTAGTGTTCCTACATTCATAAGCAATGTAAGACACACTCCCCACTTATTAGACTCATTTCTTAGGTTATAGAGTACCCCAGCTATGGTTTGGATGGTCGTCATTTAACGCCCCAACCCAATTCCATCCCGGTTCCCCCTAAAAATCAACATCGAGCACCAATAAGGGAAAGCCGGCCGCTTTTCATGAAAGCCGGCCGGTTTTCGTACCTTGGCCTTCGGCTCGGAATGACTGGTTACGTAAGCCGGCCGGTTTTCGGTCGCCGAACATTTATTCAATAAATTTCCGCCTCAAACCCGCCCGGGTTTCGCAGAAACCGGCCGGGTTTCGGTTAAAAAGCACTTTCCTGTTCCTAACGAACACCGGCCGGGATTTACGAACGTCGGACGACGTTCGTCGCCGTAGGAATTTCAGATTTTTATTTATAAAAGCCGGCCGGTTCTTACGAATGCCGGCCGGTTTTCATTAGCAACGCCTCACACCGGAGACGCCTGAACACAAGCCGGCCGGTTTTCCTCCGCCGAAGGATTTTAGCAAAAAATCAAGTACGAAAGCCGGGCGGCTTTCGTCAAAGTCGGGCGCCTATCGTCGCCGTAGAATTTTGCAAGTAATTCGAATGCGAAAGCCGGGCGGCTTCCGTCAATGCCGGGCGGCATTCGCCCCCAGGTGGATATTCATCCACTTCTCCGAACTTGCACATTCCCGGTTGGCTATACAACGTGTACATTTTAACACTTATGTTGTTCACAAGGGAATAACATCAAAAGTTCAAGAATTTACCCGCGACGGAGTCCGGGTTAGCGCGTGCATCGGCCTCCGTAATCGCATAGACCCTCGCTTGGGTCCTCCCTTGATTAACGGACGGTGCATTGCTTGTGCTAGCTCCACCGTGCCCCATGCTTGCACTCGGTGCTCCCGTTCGGTTCCTTCTCACCATGGTTCCACTGCTTGGTCCGGCACCCACGGCTCGCCCAAGTTGTGGGCAACTCACCTTCATGTGCCCGACCTCCCCGCATTGATAGCATCTCGGGGGATCACGGCACTTGCCTTGGTGAAGCTTCTTGCAGTTGCTGCACCTTGGTACCCCTGAGCTTTGAGACCTCGAGCCTTGCCCGCTTGGGCCTTGATTCGCCCTCGATGGTGGTGCAGGGGCCTTGAATGAGCCACCTCCCCCGTGGTTCCCCTTCTTGTTAGAACCTTGGGGGCCATGGTTCTCCCATTTTCTTTTCTTCGCCTCCTCGGCGTCTCTTTTCTTCCTCTCTTCCCACTGTTTCTCGCCCTTCAAGGCTTGGTCTACTACTTGGGCAAAAGTCATGTTAGGCAATTGTGTTGCCCTATCACGTATCTCCAAGTCAAGAGCGTCCCAAAAGTGGTTCACCATTCGGTTCTCGTCACAAGCATACTCCGGTATGTAGTCGGCGAGATCCCGGAACTTGTACTCAAGTTCCTTCACTGTCATGTTTCCCCCTTGGGTTAGGAGGGTGTATTCCCTAACCTTCTTGTTCACCTCGAAATCAGAATAATATTGGGCAAAGAACTCCCGTTGGAAGTCCTCCCAAACGACATCCTCCCCATAATTGGTCTTGGTCCCGTCCCACCATTTGGACGCCATCCCTTCAAGCAACCTTACCGCGATTCTCAGTTTAAGGTTGGGCGTGATTTGCATGTCAAGGGCTGCTTCATTCAACCTCTTGATCCATTGGGCGGCAACCGAAATATCTCCGGTCCCGTCAAAGGGTTTGCACCCCAAGTCTCTTGCTTCCTTGATAAACTTGGAGATCCTTATGGTTGGACCTCCATCATTTCGGCCTCCATGCGGTTCCACATGGACTCTAGATGCATTGTGGCTTCCTCCTCTTGAAGCCATACCCGAAGGTTGCCCCGCCCGACGCCTTCGGCGTTCCCTCCTCTCCTCGCGCTCTCGGTGGTATTGTTGGACCAGCGCCTCAATTCTTGCCAAGGAGCCATCTTGCTCCTCGTCACTAACATCATCATCATCCCCTTCATAAAGGGTCTCCACCGGCTCGGTTTCCGGCCTATAGGTTGAGTCCTCATAGGACCAATAAGTCTCACTCTCCGTGTCAACGTGGCCATCGCTCACGGTTTGTTGTTGGCCTCCACGGCCCCTTCCCCTTGACACCCTAGTGGACCCCCGGCTGCCGCGTTCGGATCCACCCGGTACACGGCCCGTCGGGTTCCTCCTAGTGATTCTTCCAATTGGCTCCATTTCTGAAAGAAGTTTAGAGTGAGCCATTAGACTCGTATCAGTTGTCAAGTGACGGATAGGTACTTAAAGACATCTTTTGGCTCGAATCACCGCCATACCAATTGTTAAGGGTACCATCTTAACAATTAGAGACCTTGCAACTCAAGTACCAAAAGTTCTATAAGTACAAAACTTTATGCTCATGGTTTGCAAAAATCATTTTCAAAAAGAATTTTGAAGCTTCATTATGAAGTTTACGGACTAAGTCTCTGATACCAATTAAATTGTCACGCCCCGGACCTACCGGACACGTCAACAACCCGCCGTACAGTACGAATAGTCAACCGCAGTCCAACTCATCCATACCATACTAGGCGTCTCGAATATCATTCACAATAGTACATCCATAAACAAGCATAATGTAAAAATAATCATTTAAAGCAGCGGAAATATTTGATACAAGTGTTCATGCCACACTTTGGCAAACATGGGCATACAAGCCCAAATAATGATTCAAAAATAATATCCATGAGCATTAATTTAGTGTTTAAAAATAGAACGGAGGAAGCACGAACCACGTCTTCTCTCCCTGAGCTCCCCGAAGCAACGGGTGATGGTAGCAAGCTTTACTCCCTACCTGAAACTGTGAGGTGGCCTCCCCCGTGAAGGGGAGGTCAGTACTTGGAAGCATTTGACAAGTACAATGACAACTATACTAAGTATAATCAATGTTTCAACTTCTAAGACCCTCAAAATAGAGTGATATCATAATATAATGATAGTTCTTCTTTAACCCTTATTATCTTCGTAATAAGTTAATTAATTAATTTGTCGGCACACGGCCCCTTTTTATATTTCATTTCAATCATCGTTTACACGACACCGCCCGTAGGTCTTATCATTCTTACGAGACTTGTCACCGCTCTCCGAGGCCTCACCGGGCTCTCGGGCCGGAGTCCAACATCCCGCCCCTGAACTCATACCCATCGTCCCGTAGGAAGGTAAGGTCCATTCGGGGTCCTATCTTATGTGTTACCGCTGTCGGGAGCCTCGTAAGGTCTCCGGTTCGGATTCCACCCTAACCCGTGATCACGATGTAAGTCCATGCTATCCAACCCCGCTCTCTAGAGTCGGGAAGGGCCATGGTCCTTACTAATTTCCAATACTCTATCGGCTAATCCTTAAAGACTACCGAATACACCCGTAGGCCAATCCTATTCCTAGGATCAATTTACTATTCACTTTATCTTGGGTATCCCTTAAGGCCTACCCCTAGCATCACTTATCCACCTTAGTATCTCTTAAGACTACTTAAGGCTCAACAATTTACAATCCAAACCTTGGATCAATTCTAGCATATTTCATTCCAAAACCCCGACTAGTATCATAATACTAGTCGGATAATTTCCAACCAAACTCATTTTCAATTCATAGTCATATCTACAATTTCCAAACTAATTTTCCATTGAAAATATAGTTCATATCAATATACAAAATATAACCTTTAATCACTCATACATCCTTATATGAAGTTAAAGTTATATTTCAACACAATATTTATAATTAATCCCTTCATCAAGCCAATATGCTCATATTACATAATCACACGCAATTTATCCTTAAATTTGTATATTATGCTCCTTTATTCATTGACAACAATATCTTCATTTAGGCATTATTAATCATTAATAATCCATGAAGATCACATTTAATTACTTCAGGTAATCCTACGAAATTATCCCAAAGATTATAAACAACATAGTCAGCCATCCTCACCTTATGAAGTGCTGAAATAGTTGCCTTTATTAAGCCCTCCGATCAACCCCCGTTCTGAACCGATCGAAAGCGAAAAATCTGGGCAGAAGGTGAAAGCCGGGCGGCTTTCACGAAAGCTGGGCGGCTTTCGTCGTCTGCTTCTACGAACAGCTCCTTTGGAGTGGCGGTTTCCGGCGGTATCAACTCCTATCGATTCCACGACTCTTCTAAGTTAAATACCACCACTTTATAGCAATATTATACACTTTTAAACATGTAAAACTCATGGTTTAATCCACCACATGATTTCTTAAAAATCATTCATCATAAAACTAGTAAAAGAACACTAGTTGGATTCTCACCTTAAACTTAGCTCCCTTCCTCTTGGGTTGTCTTCCCTCAAGCTTCCTTCAACAATGGTGTTTGGGAGAGCTTTTCCCTGAGCTCCTTACTCCTATGGTTGGCCGAGAGAGTGCAAGAGAGATGGATGAGAGATGCCTTCTCAATCAACACAAATAATTGTGTGAGATAGGACATAGGCATGGGCTCTTGTCTCAAAGGAGACTTCCCACCCCCTGCGTGCCTAACTATCCCCTTGTCCCCCTCTTCACTTATTTGGGAGATATTTGACTGGCAGAATACCCCAAGTGGGTGTAGAAAGTCCCTCCCAATTATTCCTGCTATTTCTGGCAGGTTGGGCCAAAATAGCGCTCGGGTTGTCCAAACATTTTTATCAACTTTTGTTGGCACTTTATTGGGCTTCTATAATTTATTATTATGACCCAACTAAATTTTTGGTAGTCCGTTCTCATTTTATGGACCCGATAAATAGTTTAATTAATCTCACATTAATTAAATATTCCAATCAATCATACGAAATTTATTCGCTAGGAATTTCAAATACATGTCAAATTTCAAATTCGAGTACATCCGGGTGCGGTGTCACAGGTTTAACATCTTCTGGTGTTTTAACCACGGGTCCAAAAACTTCTCGTTTTTCTAACGATTGTAATTCAGCCTCAATTGCATCTTTCCACTTTGGCCAATCATCTCCGCGTCTACACTCTTGCATTGTTCTTGGTTCATGATCCTCATTTTCATTCATTATATCTAGCGCTATATGATATGCAAAAATATCATTTTCTTCATCATCATCGACGTCGATTTCATGTCGGTTCCAAACAATTCCTGACACGACATAATTTATTGAGATCTCTTCATTTTCAGGTACCTGAGTCATGTCAATGTTCTCTTCAGGAGAATCTACTCTTAAATTTATTTTATCCTCTTCTTGGCCATTTTCATTCTTTGCTCCCTTTCTTTTTCGAGGATTTTTATCTTTGGAACCGATTGGTCTCCCACGCTTTATGCGTGCTTTTGATTCGTTTGCTATGACTTGTCCTGCTGGGACATTTAATCTAATAGGAGCATTGGCAACTGGTATTAGTGACTTTGTCACTCCTTTAGTATCAGTAAAAGCGTCTGGCAATTGATTCGCTAAACCTTGTAAATGTATTATCTTTTGGACTTCAATTTCACATTCTTTAGTGCGAGGATCAAGATGTAATAATGATGGTACAGTCCAACATAATTCTTTCTCCAGCTGCTTTCTTTCTCCCCCTAATGTTGGGAAATTTGATTCATCAAAATGACAATCAGCAAATCTAGTTGTAAATAAATCCCCCGTTGATGGCTCTAGATATCTTATTATGGAAGGAGATTCATAGCCAACATATATTCCCAACTTTCTTTGGGGTCCCATCTTAGTACGTTGTGGTGGAGCAATAGGTACATATACGGCACATCCAAATGTTCTTAGATGGGAAATATTTGGTTCATTACCCAAAACCAATTGTAGGGGAGATGATTCACAATAACTCGTTGGCCTGATGCGAATTAATGTTGCTGCATGTAAAATTGCATGCCCCCAAGCTGAAATTGGGAGTTTACATCTCATAAGTAATGGCCTTGCAATAAGTTGGAGTCGTTTAATTAGTGACTTCGCGAGACCATTTTGAGTATGAACATGTGCTACAGGATGTTCTACTCTTATACCGATGGACATACAATAATCATTAAAAGCTTGGGAGGTGAACTCACCGGCATTATCAAGGCGAATAGTTTTAATTGGATAATCAGGAAAATGCGCTCTTAATCTAATTAATTGAGCTAGTAATCTCGCAAATGCTAGGTTGCGAGACGATAATAAGCATACATGTGACCATCTAGTCGATGCATCGATTAAAACCATGAAATACCTAAATGGTCCACATGGTGGATCAATTGGTCCACATATATCGCCTTGAATACGTTCCAAAAAGAAAAGTGATTCTGTTCTAATTTTAGCCGGTGAGGGTCTAGTAATTAATTTTCCTTGAGAGCAAGCAACACAAGATAACTCATTAGTTTGAAGAATCTTCTGGTTCTTGAGTGGATGTCCACATGAGTTATTAATAATTCTTCGCATCATTGTTGATCCGGGATGGCCTAACCGGTCATGCCAAATAATAAACTTATCATGATCCATAAACTTCTGGTTTATGGTCATATATGATTCAATTGTACTAATTTTCGTGTAGTACAAGCCAAATGAAAATGCAGGTAATTTTTCCAACACTCTTTTAATACCCGAAATTGTATCGGTTATGTAGAGATATTCAGTATCTCCTTCTTTGGTTGTCTCAATATGATATCCATTTTGGCGGATATCCTTAAAACTTAGTAAATTCCTCTTAGATTTGGGGGAATATAATGCATCGTCAATACGGAATTTTGTACCTCCAGGCAACACTAGATTGGCTCTTCCGGAGCCATCTATAAATTTATTGGCACCAATAATGGTGTTAACATTTGCCTTTTGCATTTTCAACTTAGAAAAATAGTTAATATTTCTAAGTATTGTGTGCGTAGTAGCACTATCCGCAAGACACAAATCTTCACCATTCATAGTAATTTGGACAACATTTGTGTCCATTTTCACTATAAATTAAAATTATCTGGTCAACGATTGATGATGCGGACAACAAGTTACTGGATCTCTTAGTCGGTGAAGTCCCTCTGTCGATGAATCCCTGGGATGGCAACGAGAAGTCCGATCGATCTGGCTTGATGAGAGGACAGTCGATCGGTGATGATTCAGCGAAAGGAGAAGACGATGGAGTGAAGATGTTGTGGCTTGAGGGGAGGATGGTCGCTATTCTGCGATCCTATTTTTGTGGGGAGGAGCGGACGGTTTCTATCGGGAGGAGCCGTCGTGCTGATAACATATTAGAATATGGTGATTAGGGATTAGTACAATGGGGGAGAGTGGGGGTATATATAGCTACATACATGGGCCTGATCAAGTACTCATGGGCTAGGGTTAGGGGGAGAAGTGTATATTTATATACTCCCTCCGTCCCCTTAAGTTTGTCCCGTTTTACTTTTTTCGTCCGTCCCACTAAGTTTGTCCCATACCATATTTGGTAACATTTGAGTGGTTAGAATTCATTATTACTTTATTTACACTTTATCAATTCAATACCAACCACACAATTCCACTTTTTCTTAAAAACCACACCACACCCCTCCGTCCCAAACTTAGGGGGACGGAGAGAGTATTACATAACATAATCTAATTTTTTTTAAAGATACACCAATTTTTTTATTTATTTATGTTGTTTCATATGATACCAATAATGTATTTGTAAAATTTAAAAAAGAATCCATCTAAAACTAGATATTTAATAAATTTTTTGTTATAATTTTTTATATGTAAGCTTGTTACTGTTGGAAAGATCACAAAAAAATATAAAATCCGATATTTTTTTGTAAAAATGTACCATAATAAAAGAGTTATAACAATTTTAAGGAAAAAGTGAGGGCCTGTTTACTAACAGAAATATTTTCTGTTTTTCCAAAAATTTGGAAAACTGGAGATAGAAAAATTAGAAAACGTGTTTACCAAATTGTTCTCTAGAAACAAAAAAAGACGGAGTATACTTAAACTACAAACAACACATTAAGCTAGTTATGCCAATTTCACGATCTTAACAACTGAGAATGCTACAGGGGTCGGATGGGTAGGATTTACAGGCTTCAACAAGCTGAATTGGTCTTCAGGATTCTAATCAAATTCGAATTTTGAACAAGAAAAAGTGAGAAGTCCATTTAATTTGATTTAATTTGAGAGTTTAACTTGATCTTGTTGATAGAACAGGAGCCGATAGAAGAATCGGGAGATTCCGTGATGTCGGGATGCAAGTCCTAGAAGCGATGCCATGTTTGGTGAACTTGGGTAGTGGTTGACATGTGAAGAAGTGGTGCGGCCGTGCGGGAAGCTCTACTTGGAAAAATTTGTACCTGTAGCTCGGCCAAGCTCTCATGCGAGTTTAATACCTTGTTAGATGGCCGGTCTTCAAACTGCAGCAGTTGGGCGTAGATGTAAGGAGGATAGGGGAGGAAGGTAAGGCGCGGTTAAATCTATGGATTTAAGAGGGTAGGCAGAGGAGGTAAGGCGCAGTGAAGGAAGAAATAAATAGGCGGAGGAAGGCGAGCGATAAATTGGCACTGTAGCTCCGCGTTTTCCAAATTGTGAAAACGACTAAAACTCGCTTTTCTGTTTTAGAAGGAAAATGCGAGACATGTTTCGGTTTTTTGTTTCTAGAGAACAATTTGGTAAACACGTTTTCTAATTTTTCTATCTCCAGTTTTCCAAATTTTTGGAAAAACAGAAAATATTTCTGTTAGTAAACAGGCCCTGAGAGTTTCTTTCCAGAAAACGTACTGTAAGAGAAAAACCACCATGACAACTTTCTTTAATCATGATTAACTTCAACAATATTTTAATTATTATTTATTTAATTAACATTATTCGGAAGTAAAGGAATAATGTAGCATGTACATCCTTATTCCTGAGGACCAGGGATGAACAAAATATAGGAAACCGGCTGCCAGGCCGACACAGCTGCGGTTCGCGAATCAAACCCTGCCCTCCCGCCGTTAAATTCCAATGATTATCAGACGGATCATAAGAAAAAATCGTCTTCACCCCCCACGAGAACGAGAAAATGTCAGTGCAGGAGTATCTGGATAAGCACATGCTTTCCCGGAAAATCGAAGACGCCGTCAATGCTGCCGTCCGGGCAAAGACTAACGATCCCGTCCTCTTCATCGTATGCTCCAGCTTCCTTCTCTGAGTGGAACGCACAGACTATGTTTCGATTTGCATTTACTGATTCCTTTTATCTCACTGGTTACAGTCTAATCATATGAGGAAAGCGGTGCCTTCGGTGATTACTAAGCTGAAAGCGAGGCAAATTCTCGATAGCAGAGGAATTCCTACAGTCGAAGTGGATTTGTACACAAATAAAGGCATGTTTCGAGCTTCTTCTCCCAGTGGTGGTTCTTTGGGAATGTAAGACTTTTGCATAGCCTGAATATTTAATTCCCCACAATTTCGAGGTTAGCCTCAAGCTTTCAATGTTAGAGTGCTGGATTGGCTGTGAATTTTAGCAATTGCAGAGACATCTGGAAACCATGCTAATTAGCCGTCCATTTCAAATTCTGCTTTAATTTTAATTTGTTTGAAACAGGCAGTTAGATTTAAATCCATGCCATAGTTGGATGGACTTTGTGAGTATCATATCAGTGATGGACTTCTTGGATTGTAGCCACTTTGCCTCACTTTAAATCATGGGAAGCTGCTTCCAATGTTGCCAATGAAGCAATGTGGTCTAATATTATTGTGTTTCTCAAATTCAGGTATGAGGCCATGGCTATCGAGTTACGTGATGCAGACAGAGGGATGTATCTTGGGAATGGTGTGAGTAAAGCAGTTAAGAATATTAATGAGAAAATATCTGAAGCATTGATTGGTATGGATCCAACACTTCAGTCTCAAATTGATCAGGCGATGATAGATTTGGATAAAACAGATAAGAAGGTAAACTATCCTCAGGGCGATTCTACTGTCATAGGGTCAGTTGATGATTCTTTTTGCTAATGCAAGGCAAAGTATTATCTCATTGAGTAGTTAATAAGAATCAAAAGCCCAAGCTTTTGTGACTTTGAAGCTGTGAGTTATATGGATTGCATAGGTTTTTAATGCCAGTCTTTGTGATTTTGCATGAATGTAGGGAGATCTTGGAGCAAATGCCGTTTTAGCTGTATCTATGGCTGCTTGCAAAGCTGGAGCTGCTGAAAAGGAGGCATGCACCTTTCAGTTTAGCATTTCGATCATTTAATCTTTTCAAACAGACTATGATGTATTTGAATATACATTATTTTCAGGTCCCACTTTACAAACACATCGCTGATCTTTCTGGAAAAACCAACTTGCTTCTTCCTGTCCCTGCCTTCACTCTCATAAGTGGTGGACAGCATGCAGGAAACAACTTAGCTATACGGGTTGGTGTTTCTCCTCATTTATCTACAGATAAGCATAAACTACTTGTATATCTGCTTACTAAGAACGGGAGGCATGAGACAAATTTTTAGTTGAATGATTTTCTAATCGGTTTCTCTATTATTCACTTTTTCAAAAGCTTTAGTTATCTTTGGTTGTACGCATACCTCTATATATAACTCTTACTCTTCTAGCAATTTATTGTGCATTATTAATAAAACTCATCTAACAATTGTTTTATGCTTCAGGGAATTATGATTCTCCCTGTGGGAGCAAAAAGATTCGAGGAGGCATTGCAAATGGGCTCTGAAACCTATCATCATTTGAAGGTGATTTTATGCAACAAAATTGCACATCACGTGATCTTTCCATTTGATATGTTTCTGTCGCCAATCGCTGTTGACAAATTATCAACTGTACACTGTTTAAATTTTGACCATTGGAGGCATAACAATTTTATCCATTTCATGTTATGATAACTTGATAAGCCAAAATAATGAAAAAGCAACACTGTTATAAGTTCATTGAAAATATTGGCATGTACTACTCATAAATGCTAAAAAAATGTTATTTAAGAAGCCAATACTTTCATGGTTATTTTTATTCCAGGAAATAGGGTGGACACTCATCCTAATAGGCCTGTTTAGATTATAGTGTATTATTATAAGTATGGATCTACATATCCCTATTGTCTATTGTGACACACTAGGGAAATAGAAGATGATAATGCTTAAGATTCTTTCCCTATTTATAGTCAATATATGGTAGATACTCATTGAGTTCAACATTCATTATTTTAATGGCAGGCTGTTATAACAGAGAAATGTGGTGCACATGGATGCAATGTTGGTGAAGACGGTGGGTTGGCTCCAAACATATCGAGGCAAGTTCTGACTTGCTTGAGTTATCCATCTTAACGAGCTTTTGATATTTGGAAAATTGTATTTGCAGCTTTAAAGAAGCTCTTGACCTTATTGAGGAGGCTGTAGGCAGAACAGGATACAACGAGAAAATTAAAATCGCTATTGATGCTGCTGCTACTCAGTTTTGCATAGGTAACATTTACTGCTTTCTTGTTTGTATAGCCCATGTAACCCTTTTACTGACAAGCGATTTTAATACCTTGTCAATGTTAGGCACGAAGTATGATTTGGATTTTAAAACTCCAAATAAATCCGGACAAAATTTTAAGTCAGGGGAGAATATGGTTGAGTTGTACAGCGAACTCTGTACAGGTAAATCACAATCTGTTGTCTAGGAAGATACTATTTACTATTGTTAAACTTGGAGACTCAATGTTCATTCTTTTTTACCATCTACGTCCATTTTATTTGCATCAGAGTATCCAATTGTATCAATTGAAGATCCATTTGACAAAGAAGATTGGGAACATACAAAGAACTTTTCTGGCCTTGGAATATGCCAGGTTAGCATATTTTATGCTGTTGAGTGTGTTAAGGTTAGGGCGCACACACACACAAATCTGAAAACGAGAAAAGAACGAGAAGAAACGGCACACAGAAATTAACGTGGTTCAGCCAGTAAGTGTTACTGACCTAATCCACGGGGGCAACTAGGGTTTTCTTCTTTATTGAGATGATGAATGATACAGATAATAGTTTTACAAGTACAGGAGTCAATATATAGGCAAACAATTAGGGTAAAGCACTTAAATAAGGTTCTGGGCCTGACTGCCATCAAAGAAATAGGCCCAACTAGGGCTGCCTGCACATTTAACTAGAGCAGGCTGCTGCTCTTTGTTTAAATGACTCCCAGGTCTGAGTGGGCCGAAGCCTACAGCCCAACAATCTCCCACTTGGAGGCTTCGAAACACAATCAACTGCACTCCACTCCTCTGTACTTCTGTAAACTTCATCTGTGCTTAGCTTCTCCTAGTTGCCACCTGCCTTCTCAACATTATTCTTGAAGGCCAGCTGAAGTTACACAGAACTTCAGCTTGTCCAGCGTCACAGATTTAGTGAACATATCTGCTGGATTCTTTGCACCTGAGATATTCTTCAAGTTCATCGTTCCTTCACTGATCAACCCTCTAACAAAGTGATATCTCATCCCAATGTGCTTCGTTTTCCCATGATACACTGGATTATTGGCAAGTTTCACTGCACTCTCATTATCACAGTGTAATGAGTAATCTGCTTGCTTTTTGTCTAACTCTTCAAGAAAGTTTCTCAACCAAACCAGCTCTTTACTGGCTTCAGCAACTGCCATGTACTCTGCTTCGGTTGTTGAGAGAGCTACACTTTTCTGAAGTTTGGACATCCAACTAACTGCGGTTCCTCCCACTGTGAAAATGTACCCCGTAGTGCTTTTGAACGTCTCTTTGCATCCACCCAAATCAGCATCAGAATACCCTCTTAAAATTACGTCTTTACCTCGGAAACATAACCCCATCTTTGTAGTACCCTTCAAATACCTAAGTATCCATTTGGCTGCTTCCCAATGTTCTCTCCCCGGTTTTGACATGAAGCGACTAATAACTCCGACTGCATAAGCTATATCTGGTCTCGTGCACACCATAGCATACATGAGGCTACCAACTGCAGATGCAAAAGGAACTTTAGCCATTTCTGCGTTCTCTTCATTTGTTCTCGGAGATTGGTCTTTGGTAAGCTTGAAGTGACTTCCCAAAGGCGTGTTTCTCGGTTTAGTCTTCTCACCATTCATATTGAATTTCTCCAACACTTTCCCAATGTACTTCTCCTGGGATAGTGTTAAAGAACCATTCTCCTTGTTTCGGACTATGCTCATTCCGAGTATTTGTTTGGCTGGACCCAAATCTTTCATTTCAAATTCTTGAGACATTTGCTTCTTTAACCTGCTGATCTCTTTCATATCTGCACCAGCTATCAACATATCATCTACATAGAGAAGTAGAATGATATATGAACTCTTGAACCTCTTTACGTAGCAACAATGATCCATCTCACATCTTCTGTACCCTGTCCTTATCATGAAGTTATCAAACTTCAAATACCACTGTCTCGGAGCTTGTTTCAGACCATATAAGCTTCGTTTTAGTTTGCAGACCAGATTTTCTTTACCAGCAATCTGAAATCCTTCAGGCTGTGCCATATAGATATCCTTATCAAGGTCACTGTGTAAAAATGCTGTCTTAACATCTAGTTGCTCTAGATGTAAGCCCTCTGCAGCTACAATGCTTAGAACCAATCTGATGGTGGTCATTCTAACCACTGGGGAAAATATCTCATTATAATCCACTCCCTTTTTCTGTTGAAAACCTTTGACCACTAAACGGGCTTTGTACCGTTTAGACCCATCAGGCTCATCCTTGATTCTGAATACCCATTTATTTTGAAGTGCCTTCTTGCTTGGCGGAAGCTTAGTAAGAACCCATGTCTTGTTCTTGTGCAAGGCACCCATTTCTTCCTTCATAGCCTGCTCCCACTGAAACGAATCATTCTGCTTTACTGCTTCAAGATAACTTTCTGGTTCTCCGTTTTCGGTCAAAAGAAGGTAATTGACTGATGGACTGAATCTTTCTGGAGGTTTAGTGACTCTAGTGGATCTCCTGACCCACTGTGTTTCAACTGGCTGTGGCTGCATGGGTGAAACTGCAGATTCATCTTCTGAATTGTCACTATCAACAGAATCTCCTTGATTATCCTCAAGCTCGTCAGTACTGGAATCATTCTCTATGCTCCCACTGCCTTGAGTATCTTCAGACTCTCTGTTTCTGATGACTTCATTTTCAAACTCAATTTGCTCTTTCTGAATCTTTGAGTTTGCCGTGCTTCTGTCTTTATAAAGTTCAGCCTCGTTGAATGTAGCATGCTTACTTCTGATTACCTTTCTGCTTTCACAGTCCCAAAGCCGGTAACCCATGCTGTCTCCCCCGTATCCAATGAAAGTGTATTTCTTGGCTTTAGCATCTAACTTGTCACCATCTTTCATAAGATCATAAGCGCTGCAACCAAATATCTTTAAATGCCCATACCTGACAGCTTCTCCTTTCCATTCTTCCTCCGGTATCTTGAAACCTAATGGTACTGATGGCCCCCGGTTGATAAGATAAGCAGCAGTATTCACTGCATCAGCCCAAAACGTCTTTGGAAGCCCAGCATTGAGTCTCATACTCCTGGCCCTCTCATTCAAAGTTCTGTTCATCCTTTCTGCCACTCCGTTCTGTTGAGGAGTGCCTGGAACCGTCTTTATCATCCGAATGCCATGTTCAGCACAATAATCAATAAACTCTGTGCTAATGTATTCACCGCCATTGTCCGATTTCAAGCACTTTACCTTCAAATTAGTTTCCAATTCAACAGCAGTTTTCCACTTCTTAAAAATATTGAAAACTTCAAACTTATTTTTAAGAAAGTAGACCCATACCTTGCGTGTTGAGTCGTCAATGAAGGTCACATAGTAGCTTGATCCTCCCAGGGAAGAGACTGGCGTCGGGCCAAACACATCCGTGTGAACTAGCTCCAACTTCTGAGTTTTCGGTGTCTGGCCTGTCTTCAAAAAAGAAACCTTCTTTTTCTTGCCAAGAACACAAGGTTCACAGAACTCAGAATTCACCTTTTTCAAATCTGGAAGTTTCCCCCTTGCAACGAGCATCTTCATTCCCTTTTCACTCATGTGGCCAAGCCGTTGATGCCACAAACTGGATGGATTCAGCCCGCAGGTCACTGCATTCATCTCATCATCAGGGGCTTCATTTATATATAAAGTACCCCTCTTTTTGCCTCTAGCGATTACAAGATTCCCCTTGACAACCTTCCATTGTCCTTCACCAAATGTAACATCAAATCCCTGATCATCCAACTGCCCAATAGAAATCAGCATCTTCTTAAGGCTTGGAATGACCCGAACGTCTTTCAATGTCCAAGTGGTGCCCAAAGAAGTCTTTAAGTCTATGTCACCCATCCCTGTGATGTCAAGAGAGTCATTATTAGCCAAACGAACTTTACCAAAATTACCTGTCCGTAGATTCTTTATCATCTTTGTGCTGAAAGTAGCATGAAAAGATGCACCGGAATCCATAATCCACGACTCTGTTGAGTTTTCAACACAGCAAATAAGAGCATCATCTGAATCGTCAGTGGCTGCATTCACTTCCTTCTTTTCTGATGATTTAGGGCATTGATTTCTGAAATGCCCAGTTTCTTTGCAGTTCCAGCATTGAATATCTTTTCTCGGCTTTGATTGGCTCCTCTTTCTAGACTTTGATCTGCCTCTGCTATTTCCCTTCTCTTTCTTTCTACCTCTCCCTTCAGTGCTTAACAAAGCACTAGAAGATTCTCCAGAACTCCTCCTTCTTATATCCTCTCCAAGGATAATGTCACGAATGCCCTCAAATGTGAGTTTAGAAGTTCCAGTTGAACCGCTAATGGCAGTGACTGTTCCTGACCAACTTTCTGGTAATGAGGATAACAAGAATAAAGCTTGGACTTCATCTTCAAACTTAATATCAACAGATAGCAAGCGGGATATGATAGTATTGAACTCGTTAATATGTGAGGTAACAGAAGCACCTTCTTTCATTCTAGTGTTTACTAGCTGTCTTATCAAAAATACCTTATTTGACGCCGATGGTTTCTCATACATGTTTGACAAAGCCTTCATCAAACCACATGCAGTAGTCTCCTTCAAGATGTTAAACGCCACACTCTTGGCTAAGGTAAATCTGATAACAGCCAAAGCTTTCCTGTCTAGAGCAGTCCATTCATCATCACTCATCTTTTCTGGTTTCTTTCCTGTCAAGGCTTGATCCAGATCCTTCTGGCACAGCAAATCCTCAATTTGCATCTTCCACCATCCAAAATCTTGTCCATCAAACTTCTCGACTTTGGTTTTTCCGTCGTCTGCCATTGTCCCAGACCTTTACAATCTGCCAGCTGTGTTTTTCTGCGGCAGCACACTGTTGGCGGCACAAAGAGGCTATGGACGCAGGGCGGCAGCAGTGGTGGTGGTCAGATATGTGGTGGTGGCTAACCTGGCTCTGATACCAGTTGTTAAGGTTAGGGCGCACACACACACAAATCTGAAAACGAGAAAAGAACGAGAAGAAACGGCACACAGAAATTAACGTGGTTCAGCCAGTAAGTGTTACTGACCTAATCCACGGGGGCAACTAGGGTTTTCTTCTTTATTGAGATGATGAATGATACAGATAATAGTTTTACAAGTACAGGAGTCAATATATAGGCAAACAATTAGGGTAAAGCACTTAAATAAGGTTCTGGGCCTGACTGCCATCAAAGAAATAGGCCCAACTAGGGCTGCCTGCACATTTAACTAGAGCAGGCTGCTGCTCTTTGTTTAAATGACTCCCAGGTCTGAGTGGGCCGAAGCCTACAGCCCAACAGAGTGTTACTGGAGATTCCAATCCAGATTTGTTTCATTGTCCTTCGTTGATTTTCTTTCAGGTAGTTGGAGATGATTTATTAATGTCGAATCCTAAACGTATTGAGAGGGCCATACAGGAAAATACGTGCAATGCCCTTCTTCTAAAGGTGTGTGCTTATTGGTGTTTGAATTTCTAATAAAAGGGCACATTTGACCATATTTACATCTCTCCATGGTATAATTGAACATATCTAGATATCTTAACCATATTTTAACATAGTTGAGACGGTATTTAGATTAATCAGATTGGGACTGTAACTGAAGCTATTGAAGTAGTGAAGATGGCTAAGGATGCCCATTGGGGAGTGATGATATCCCAAAGGAGTGGTGAAACAGAGGACACATTCATAGCTGATTTATCCGTTGGCCTTGCGATAGGTCAGATTAAAGCAGGAGCACCTTGCCGTGGAGAGCGACTGGCTAAGTACAACCAGGTTTGTTTCTTAGAGCGCTTCACCCTGTGTCATTTCTTTCAAATGTGTCACATGAAACATATGCATATTCAAGGCTTCCTGAATGAAAGGGGTAGAAAGACGAGAAACTATTTTGAGTATATAAACATGTAGGTTGCCCAGTAATGCAACATTCATAATAGGGGCATCTGTTGCTAAACATTACAGGTTTGTGGAGTTGGGTAGACAGTAATAACATATTAACATATAATGTACGTAGTAATTAAATACTCTCAGTCCCATAAAAATGACTATTGCTTGATCAAGACCCAACTTTTTTTTATATTTGCAGGCAAAATTCTTAAAAGTTATGGAATTGTACATACAATTTTGAAATTTATTTGTTGGCTTAACCAAGTTTTTCATATTTTTAATTTATGTTTATTAGATTTGTTTGATCAAATTGGAGTCTTTTCGTAGACAACTGAACTTTTGAAGCATGGATTTTTGGCAGGACAGAGAGAGAGGGAAAGCATATTTATAGTGTACATGTAATTATACATGCATTTGATAACATTAAGTTTCTTAACGTCTTACCAAATATTCAAATAACACCTTGTTCATAACAAAATATAAAAAGGGATTGATATATGTTCACAACTAAAAGGGGGGTTTAACATCTGGTTAAGACATGTGAGAGCCTTTATTGCATATATTTCTTTTTAGATAAACTATTATTGCACTTGCTGCTTTCTTCTGAGAGATATAATGCTCCATGATTTTAACGCAGCTGATTAGAATTGAAGAGGAACTTGGGGATCAAGCAGTTTATGCAGGGCAGGACTGGAGGCAATGCTGATATTTTTCTTCAATTTTTATTTCAAGATTTTGTCCTGTCTGTGCTGATGTACAATATCAAGCAATATATACTGCCATTATGCTGATAATTTAAGTCCAACATTTCTTGGATAGAATACGAAGCGGAGTTAAGGGCATCAAGGTTGTCTTTCTCATGCAAGACACTCTGGGAACACATATCTGTTCTTTGGCGACTTGTATCGTTACATGTAGCCATATACTATGTGGTGACTATTTGGTATTATCAAATTGACGAAGGGTAATTTAGTAGAACCTACAAGGCTACGAGGCCATATCCTTGAGATTTGAACTCTTGCTTGTTTGCTCATTTAAGCCCTCAAGTAGGCTTGGACCCGGTTCGGGCCACACAGCCCGGGAACCGGCCCAGCCCGGTATTGTGCCGGACCGGCCTGGGAACCAGGTACCGGTTCCGGGTCTAAGCCCGGTTTAGGGGGGTAACCGGGGCGGGTACGGGTCTGGGATATATGGAACTGGCCCGGCCGGTTCCGGGCCCGGTTTGAGCTTTATTCTTTTTTATTTTTAATTTTTTTTAACTTTCCGGGTTGGGTATTTTGGGCCATTTGGGCTGGTTTGGGGGGGTGGGGATTAATTAGAAAAAGCAAAAAAAAAAAAAAAAAAAAAAAGAGGCTCGAGGCCCGGCCTGGACCCGGATCGGACCCGGTGGATACCCAGGCCAGTCCCGGGCCCAACCCCAAATCCCAGAAAGCCCGATCGGCCTAGGCCCGACCCGGCCCGAATCCACCCCTGCCCTTAAGTAGGCATGGACCCAGTCTTGATTTTAAACAAGTGCACGGTGGACCAGATTGGCTATTTTTAATCTGAAACCCCAATCAGGTCCGAAAACAGCATGACTAATTTGCTCTGTGAAAAGGGGTTGTACTAGAAGTATTTGGTATTGCTTCTGTTGAATATAATAGAGAATTAGTTTAAAGTGTTTGGATTAATTGTTTTTTATGAAGGATGAATTGTAGTTTTTTTTGGAAGAAGGGGCTTAGATTGTTATCACAGCATTCGGATAGGGGTTAAAAAAAACAAAGAATCACATGTAATCATTCGTCTTTGAACCAGACTCAGGTAATCATTTTTGACAAAGTAATATAACTCGTTGATCCTAAATTGGGCATAATTGAGCCAAAGACGGTTATCATAGGACTCTTATCACCCAATTCTAATGCAAAAGTTTTACAGCACCAAATAAAATAAAAACAAAAAACAACAATCTCAATGTGTAAATTAAAATGCAAAACAACAATAAAAGGCAAAGTTTGTCTTTTTCCAGAGACATACTCTCGCCAACTGGGTCCTCTTGTGGCTGCTCTTCCCAAATCTTTCTGCGTTTCTGGTCTACTGGCACCCCTCAACATTATCCATTCCTCCTTTGGTGATACTATTGTCAGTACTAGCTGTAGACTCTCATCCTCCTTATTCCGTAGTACCTAAGGATGAATTATAGTTGATAATTACTTTTATGTAAATTATTAAAAAGGCATAAATAATTGATTATATAAGAACAAATAGTATTAAAATTACACTACATAAGTGATGTAAAAAAATTCCAAATAATGTAAAAAAAATACTATTGGAATTCTTTAGAAACAACTAATAACTAATTTTTTTATTGCTTTCATATTCTTTTAATAATTCAAATACGTAGTATATGATAAAAAGTATTAGGGGTAAATATAATTGCACCATACTAATCTTTTTGAACAAAATTAAACGCTGATGAAAACCCTATATCACATTCATATTATATTTATATTGGTATTTATATTTAAATTTCTAATCATAATTGTAATAATATTCAATAGAAATTAGAAATGTTCAAATTAAATTCTGATGAAATTCTATATCACATTCATATTATATTTATATTGGCATTTTATATTTAAATTTCGAATCATATTTATAATCGTATTCAATAGAAGTTAGAAATGTTCAAATTAAATGTTGATGAAACATCCATATTATGTTTACATTGATATTTGTATATGAATTTCTAATCATATTCATAACCGTATCCAATAGGAAAATTAGAAATGTATTGTTAGATGTTGGGGTTTGAAATTATACTAAAAAGTGGTAATGAAAATCTTTTAAATTTATACACACACGCACACACACATGTGTGTAGATTTAAATTCAAGAAAATCATCTTAGGAGAGAAATTAGAAAGAATATAAAACCTTGGATTTTTGGAGATTTACATTACTCACGTGGCTACTATTTGGGAAAAATAGGCATTTCATTTTTTGCATCCATTTAGTTTCACGTGTAGCTTATTGTTAGGAGGATTCCATTCCGAGTTCAAGCTTGCAAAAATATTTTTTTATGGGAGAATTCTCTAAATAGGACTAAATGAAACTCTTAGAGATATTATGGGAGAATTCTCTAAATAGGCATTTCATTTTTTGCATCCATTTAGTCCTATTTTGGGTAATATCTCGAGTTTGGGAAAGTTCCCGAAATAGGACTAAAAAGTCTGAAAATTCCAAAATAGGACTGTCATGTTTTTATTCCCAAAATAGGACTAATTACTGTCATGTTTTGGCAGTGCCAGACTTTAAATATGACAGTATTTTCCAAACTTGGCAGTAAATAGTCCTATTTTGGGAATAAAAACATGACAGTCCTATTTTGGAATTTTCAGACTTTTTAGTCCTATTTCGGGAACTTTCCCAAACTCTTATTGTCAAAATAGCATCATAACTTAAAAATTTTCTTGCTATATAAAAGTTCCCTTGCTAAAATTTCCCCAAATAGGATTAGCTTCCCCATTCTACCCTTGCTTTGCTTTAATACAATTCATATTTCATTAAGGATTAACATATAAACGTAATAACATAACTTTATTTATACTCCTTAATAAAAATGTAAAAAAAGAAAAGAAAAAAATAAATATTAAAAAATATTAATAAAAATAATAAATACAAAAAAATAAAAAGTCAAAATAAAATAAATAAAGTGAATATATATATATATATATATATATATATATATATATATATATATATATATATATGTATGTATGTATGTATGCAGGCTACGCTGCCACCTCAGCAACCTCCCAACACCATCACCTCCGATCACCGAAAAATGCCAGCATGTGTCAGAAATGCTATTTTGATGGCAGTTTTGAGAAAAAACATTTTCAAAGAGTAAAAAGTTCACCTGCATGACAATTTTACACAAAATGACATTTTTAGCCGATCAGGGAAAACTTGGCTAGGCATTGGCCGAAACTATGGGAAAGGCCTCCACAATTTTTTAATTATATTTCTTAAGGTGTTTTATCTATTTTTCATTTATTTTTAAAGTTTTTATTTTTATTTTTATTTTTTTAAAAATATTTATTATTTTATTATTTTTTAAATAATATTTTAGAAATGTTTTTTTTAACATTTTTTTTGTATTATGATTACCCTATTAGGTTATGAAAGGGTATAATAGGAGGATATGCTATACTTTAGCCCTACTTTGAGAAGATAAATAACATAGTTCTATTTGTGCATTTAAAGATTAATTTACTCCTATTTAGGACTATTATATCACTTCTATTTATATCCCTTATGCCTTGTAGTCAAATTTCTTTGAATCCATATTCTTCTTCCATGTAGGATGTACCAGTCTTCCACTTCCATTTTTGAATAACTTGAAGCACACATGGAAAGAACTACGTATTCTTCCCCACCCGGAGATATATTACAGATTTCTTCGGATTCATCCCGACATCGTGGAAATGATGTTTCTCCCCTTACATGGCGTTTTTGGAACGATGCTCTGGTCGTGAAACCTACCTCTACTTTGCCCTATGTATACCATAGTTTTCATTTCCTCTCCGTTGCTGCTTTCGCCATGTCTCAAATGGTGTTGTTGTGCATTATTTTAATAACAAACGTGCATCACAAACCATGCATCGTTTTAACAATTAATGTGTATCATGATATAAAAATAGGTTTAAAATATACTTGTACTAGCTATGCATTCTTACTGATTCAAGTGTGCAATTTAGTAAAAATAAATACGCAAGTTTGAGAATAAAATCGAAGTAAAATAAGCCCATAATTAGTTAACTTCATAGAGTATACAAATGGGTTGAAGAATTTTAGGGAAAAAAATATTAGCTGTGGGGTAGTGCTGGACTCGGGCCGGGCGGCCCGGCCCGGTTACTGTTTGGCCCGGCCCGGCCCGGGGCCCGGTGGGTCCACCGGTTCGGTTCGGCCCGGCCCGGCTGCTGGGCGGTTCGGGCTCGGGTCCAGGTTTTGGTGAACCGGCCCAGCCGGTTCGGGCCCGGTCCGGGCCGGATTTTAATTTTTTTTTTTTTTTTGAAATTTTTTTAAGTGTTAGGTTGGATTAGGTATTTTGGGCCATTTGAGGTGGTTTGGGGTTGAGGGGGAGGGGTAGGGGATTAAATAGGAGAACAAAAAAAAAATATTAATTGGGCCGGTTCGGCCCGGCCCGGCCCGGTTTGGCCCGGAACCGGGACCGGAACCGGCCACCGGCGGTTCAGGCTCGGGCCTCCCTTTTCTGGCCCGAGGCCCGGCCGGGCCCAGGCCCGAACCGGGCCCGAACCGGCCCGAGTCCAGCCCTAGTGTGGGGTATTTTTATTTGGAAAATAAAAAGTACGGTTGAAAACTTAATGAAATTAAAGTTGCACAAATTTGAATAAAGGTGCATATTTAGGGAAAAACAAATAGGGAGATCCTATTTGTGAACTTTATCAATGTTTTAGTCATATTTAAGGAATCAACTCTACTATTGTTAACTCCTAAATTTCATTTTTGGTAGCTAAATCATATTGTGGAATGAGGAGGACATTCAAAATTTGGCTTCCCTACACAAACAAATTATTCTATTGAACTTTTTTACTTACTGTCGTTTTCTCTAATCTTCTCATCATTTTTCTTTATCTTATTCAGATTCAAACATTTTTTACTACACCTTGAAATTAATTAAATTTATAATTGAAAGTTTATGTCTAGCAAAACCAAAATTATAACACCAACACTCAATTGATAGCAATCAACAAGTAAGAAATCAAACCATCAAGTAAGTATGAAGTCAATTAATAAACTAATCAAATAATCATATCATATTAATCTGCTTCCAAGTAAAATTTCCTTATGAAAATTTGTGAGCATGTTTTTCATCAAGTGTAGGTTATGTCCACATAATTTCGGTTTAAAATTCATTTAGGATATCAACTTAAAATATGCATAAAATGCAGTGTTTACAATAATTTATTTAATTGACTTCTATACCAAATTTTAATCTGAAATTATATGTATATAATCTAATCTTCATAAATAACATGCTTATAAATTTTCATAAAAAAATTCATCCCAAAATCCCAAAGCACCTCCAAAAACGCGACTCGAAAAATTATTAATTTATTTAAGACTTAAAAATCGGCTTATTCGCGCCTTAACGACTTGACGAAGTAAACCCGGGCCCAAATATCATAGACGTTCGTTGCTGATCGGAAGAAGGAGAGAAGATCGTTCGCCGCGATCTGTATCGCCTATCTCTGTTTCCTCGCGATCTGTAACTGGAAATACAGAAGTGACGGTGGATATGGCGCTTCGTATTGCGATCAATAGAAGTTCTGTGAACAGCTTCAAAGTAAACAACTCAAAAGTTTTTTCCGGCTATGTTGCAGCTGCTCACGCCACCACATACACTTTAACAAACCACCGCAAAGAGGTTAGTAACTTTAGCACTGGTACTCACTCTTCCATTAGGAAATTTTCATCTACTATCGATTATGGGGTTGAGGAACTGCCGGATTACAGCCGATATTGCCACCAAGTCGAAACTACTATGGGTTTTGGGATTGATGTAGATCTTGGTAACTATTCTTCAATAATTCGTCCTTACAAAGGATCATTAGATGATCCTAAGGTCACAATTCCTGCTCGATTTGCCGTTGATACACACAACAAATCCAAGGGGACTCATACCCAGTTCTTAAATGTGGTTAAAGCAAACTATTCTGGTAACATGTACTATTTGTCTTTCAATGCAATTGATCCAAATGCTGGCGGGGTCGAAAAAAGGTTCATAGCACAAGTTCTCGTTGGCCCGAAAAACGAGATGGAGTTGCTGCTATTTGGGGATGCTGATAATCCTCCTCAGCAATCCAAGAAAGTGGCATTCAAGTTTAAATGGGATATGTTCTTCCCTAATCGCTATTATTATTGGCATGACGAAGGTGAATTTGTTCCCAATTTTATGACAGCAGAGGTGCTATGGTACCCCAGAGATTGCTACAAGTTTCAACGAAAGGATGATTCCAGTAAGGGTTCTAGTGTGGATCGAGTCACTTTTGATGAAGATACTCCTGCGACATTTCATAATGGCTGGGATGTGGACGTTTCTGACAAAATAAAAACTATGGGGCATTTTGCAGTGGAACAGTACAACAAAGAAGAAGAGGATATGGAACTCCATTTTGAGAGAGTAATAAAGGCAACTCTTGATACATTTTTTTGTTTCCATTATAACCTAACGTTGGAGGCGACAGAGAATGGTAAGAAGAAACTTTACCAGGCATCTGTTCAGAAAAGAAAGGACAGCTTGCATTTGCATTTATTCAGGCCTGTTGATGGTATTACAAAAGTAACTGAGAATTGATTTGGTTCGTTTTTCAAATAGAGGACTGAGGAGGCATGAAGGTTTGATGTTTTTAATGGAAGGAGGGGTTTCAGGAATGCCATGCCGATACATGAGATTTGGCCATGATAGAAATAGAATATGTTGTGCTTCTTGTGGACCTTAATTCTGCGACATACTATAGCTAATAATGGTTGGTAATGAGATATTGGTCTTTCAGTGTATGTACTGCCTTACTGGTATTTATTTATACGGCATTAAGTTTTAGCATCTTGGACCCCATGCCCCCCCATGTATACATTCCATTCGAAGTTTATTTTAGTCAAGTTATTGCTTTATGCATAGTCAGGGGGGAGCCAGGACACTGGGTGAGACTGGGCTGGTACAAAGAATATTTTTAAAAAATTTTTTACACGAAATTTTTTACACTAAAAATAAAGACATTTTTAAAATTTAGGCTGGGCCAGGGCCAGGTCTGGCCCACTCCTAGCTACGCCCCTGTGCATAGTATATATCTATTTGGAGCTAAGATCAGATACAAAGTATGTTTCCCGTACAAAATACAAGTTCATCTCATCTGTTCAATATTACAAAATCAAGGGCACATATTGTTTGGGCCTTTAAATTTCAGTCGTTAGTGGGTTAGTGGGATATTAAGGGAAGCTTTCCTATTTTGTTGCAACTGTATGTGGGCAGTGGGGGGGGGGGGGGTGTTCCCATCAAATACACGGTAATCTCATTCACATGCATGGCTATGATTAATTTGCACACACATACAAACATGTGAGAGAGAGAATAGATCTTGTCAAGCGGTCCGCACGGGAAGTGCTGTGAGGACTTGCCCGTTTCGGAGGCCTTCCCTGTGTCAATTTTTGATGAACTTTTTTGAGCAGGATCTTAATCAATTCTAGTTTATCCACAAAAAATTAGTGGATCTTAATCAATCGTGAAGACAATTAAATAAATTATTGAAACATATTGCGCTTTATGTTTACATAATGTGCAATACGTTTCAATAATTTATTTAACTTCCTTCTCGGTTGAATTTTAAGCTTAAATTTGGTGTGCATGAATTAAACTTGATTAAGAACATGCTTTAAAAAATTATAAAAAAATTCCACTAGAAAGGCACCCTCAAACGAGCAAAAAAATGAAATAAATTAACAAACCATATCCATGTCCAGAGTCCAAACTAGGGATGGACCCGGGGCGGGCCGGTTCCGGTTCGGGCATGTGCCCGGCCGGGCTTTTATTTGGGAATGGGGAAACCGGAATCGGCCCGGGTAGCCGGCGGTTCCGGGTCGGGTCGGGCCGGGCCGGTTCGCATTTTAGGGGGGGCGAGCCCGCACCGGGATTAGAGCGGTTCCGGTTGGCCCGAACCGGCCCCAAGACCGGGTACCAAGCCGGGCAGTCCGACCCGAGTCCACCCCTAGTCCAAACCATCCGAGTACCCGAAACCAACATTGACCCAGAATAATACAAGTCAAATGCAAGCTTCAATTTTTTTTGACAAGGGCCAAGTGGTCTTGGACTCTTGGCCGTGAGGACCAACCTGAATCCATGCCTACCTTATTATTTAGGTCAAATTTATGATAGTATTAGAGCTCTTGAAATACAACAATTTTCATGTCTCTCTTTGTAAATGATTTGATAATCATATTAGTATTTAGTATATTACTCCTATTTTGTCCTAAGGCATGCACTTGTATTCCAGGTTATCCAGTCTTTAACATTAGTTATGAGCAAGTTCCCATCCAAGTCATTGAAGTCAAAAGGATTTACTTTGAGCAATACAAGTATAATGTTATTTATCATTAAAAAAAGCCAACCACACCCGACATGTTTCCTACTACCTGCCCAAACCGAAAATTCAATATCTAAAAATGGATCCTAGCCTCCTAGGCCATGCCAGTCACATTATAAATCAACCAACCACACAAGCCCTAAGAAGATGGATCCACCAGCCAGGGGCAAGTAGTTTATAATGGGCCTAATTTCAAGCCCTGATAGTTTCAAGGCTTGGGGGCAAATAGTTTATAATGGGCCTAATTTCAAAAAAAATATTAAAAAATATTTTTTGTCTAATCAAACGCATAATAATAATACTTCAAAAATTGTATAATAAAGAAAAGCCTTTTATAATTCACCGTATTAAGCAAGTAAAATTATAGTCAGAGAACATTTTTGTTACACCTTGAAATTTATTATATTTATAAATTTATTGAAAACCAATTTTTTATAAGAAATTTTAAAACTATCACGGGATGATTTAATTTTATCACTAGTCAACCTTAAAATTCAAAAATTGCAACTCAAATCGGGACAAAATATAAATGTGACTTTGCAATTTCACGCTCAATAAGTCAAAAACAAGCTGACTAATCAACGAAAATGTAAACTCAATGAAAACTAAAAAGGTTGAAAAACTATGATAACTGATCTTGAAATAAGTAAGATCATAAATGCAAAATATACAAGGACCTAAGAGTAATAAAAGATATAGAAGACTCCAGGTTATCAGAAGTTAGAATTATATATATATGTTCACATTAAGAAGGATAAGAGGCTCAAGAAGTTGATGTGTCAACTATCTATGTTCTATTGAATATTGACCGATGGAAGTTTTTTTATAAGGAAACATTGGAATATTGAGGTTTGAACTTTGAAATAGTGAGGGCCTACATGACAATTCAATGATACGCACCAGCCCAACAAAAAGTCATGTCTTTTTTGAAAAGTTTTCTATGCCTTCAGAACTATTTTCCCTATGCCGCATGAAGTTAGTGGATATAGCCTAAAAACTCAATCTACTCACTCTTAATACAAAGCCTTAAGATTGGGCCTAAATTTTTTACACTTTTTGGGCCTAGGGCGTCAGCCCCTGCTGCACCCCCCTAGGGCCGCCCCTGCCACCAGCAGTAGTGGTCAGTTCCATTACATCAATGGAACTCTCACTGATTCAAATTATCCATCACGTCAGTGGGCCGTGACACTTAGTGTCATTAAACTGAGAGAAATAAGAAACATTCAACATATCGGATATAATTTTGGATGAAACATTAGACAAGCCAAGGAAAAACATTAACACAGCCCTCCATACATTTAGCATAAGAAATCAATAGTGCAGCAAGCTAATATGCTTTCAAAACCCTACTTTAGATGAAGAAAAGTGAAGATCAAGAACTCAAGGTTTAGTATCCTCTTCATCCTCTTCAATCTTGGGTGCCAGATAAAACCTTATGTGTCCCATCTCAGCAATCTTGTACTCCACAACTACGGGAAGTTCAGAAGACAAGCTGATGGTGACCGTGTTAGACAACGGACTTGCTTTGGTGAATGAGTTCAAGTACCTCAAAGCAAAAGTGAGAGACACCGGCTCTTTCATCTCTATGATTGTTGCTTCCTCCGGCTGCAAATCAGTAACTAAAGAAATCAGTCTCAGAGTATCATTGAATTCAGTCAATCAGTCATCAATGAAATCTTGGATACGTTTGGAACCCAGAAATGGTATTGGAGGAGGGGGGAAATGCTTAAAAGAGTAACATTTTTATGTTAGTTTTTGGCCCTGGCTTGGAAAATGCAAAAAAATGGACAACTTTCTAAAATTTCACATACTTTAGACTATTTTTTGTCTTTATATAAAAGATGTATGTGTTTATATGCGTATGCATATGCATATGTGTATATATAATACTATGTCAATCGAATAAGTGAAATAACTAAACTTGATTTATTGAGTTAGACCCGGTTTTTCATGTTCAGGTTTTTTTCCTTCCAAAATTTCTGCCTACTTTCATTCCTATATTCTTTAGTTAGCATTTTCTAGGTTTCAACAAGAACCAAAAGAGGCCAATGGTGTAGGGTCAATTTTATAAAGACCAATAAGTATTAAGATATATTAACGCTTAAAAATTCTAATCAAATTTAACTTTCATTTGTACTACATGTGTTTTTTATAAACACTGACAAATAATTTTCCTGAGCACTTTGCATGGGTTTAAAATATAGCCTACACAGACAAAAAAGAAGGAATGTGGATCCAGCTCCTCTACATGGACATCAACATCATCATACCCCAGAGCTGCAAAGGCTCCTACCTACGGTGGGGCAAGGGGGGTCGGATTTATGCAATCTTAATCTTGTACTAAAGCACAAAAATATTGTTTACAAAAGACCCATAGTGACAATCGGGTCCAGAAGCGCTGACAATTTAGTGAGCCATTTTGCTTTATTCCACACTAATACCAAGCCAAAATATAGCGACTCTTTGGCTCCATTGCAAATGATGGAAAAGGCTCCTCTACATGGACAAAATGAAAAAAAAATAAAGTTCTTGATTAATCTACTACCAGCCAATGATTATGGGTCCACTGTAAGATGTTGTTCAAGCAGATCTAACAATTTAAGGAAAAGCGAGAACTATATGTGGTGTTTTGATCAAGCAGATGATAGGTGTTTGAAGATATATAGCACCTTATCAACAGTAGTGTTTTGCCTGCACACCACATTTGCAGTTCCAATATCACCTCTCGTTGAGAACTTTACGCCTTCCTTGGTCACCGAGATAACAACTGCAATCATCAAATTTAATGAGACCTGTTACATTACTAGTTACTACATACTTGATGCTTCATACACAAAAGTGTTTATCCAGAATAGAAATGAATCCTGACATGAAAAAAACTACCTGTATCACCAATGCTGCTAAGGTCTTTGCAAATTCTACCAAACTCAGCTGATGGCATCCTTACTATAGCATGGTACTCTGCTTCTGGGATCCCAAGATGCTCACTATCGATGTCCATAAGCTTCATTTCAAAATCCGCAATCTTGTCTTGTGCTAGTATCCATCACATTCAAATGTGAAGAACATCACACACAAAAAAGTCAGTCAGGCCAGGGCCAAGTAGTAGAATCTAATTTCACATGAAACATAATACTATAACAATCCAATCACAATATAAAAAGCGCATTTTCAAGCATATCTGAAACAGACTATATTGTGGTACCCAGATGCAAAGCATGAATTCCAACACACTTACAAGTTTATTAGAAAATTGAGACAATAATTGCGTGCAAAATGTTTATCATGCCAAAACAAAAACAAAAACTGCAAATTGGGAAAGGCCGCGCTAAAAAATGGCATACCTTGTACTTTCTGAACTAAGAGTCGAATGTGTAACGGAAAACATTGAGGTCTAACAAGATAACTGAAGTTAATTTTAAAAAAGGAACTTACTGGGGCTTTCGAACATAAAAGTTACAGTATCACTGCCGTCATCAGCCTTGATGGTGATGATGTCATCATTTCCGGCACACTTGAGCATCTTGGCCATGTTATTGAGGTTCATCCCCATAGAGATGTTGCGGTCGCATCGGTAGTGCTCGAAACCTTCAGATCTTAGCAGCAGGGCAACCAGCGCCACGTGGCTGGAGTCCATGGCTTGGAGGGAGAAGCCGGTGGCGGAGCAGTCAAAGTTGGCGTCGTTCACCAGGTCCTTGATTGCATCCATAACCTTCTTTAGCAGACTCCCCTGAACAAGGCGAAGTTCCAACATTGTCGCCGGAAAATCCTTACCGTGAGATTAGGGTTTGAAATGTTGGGAGGAGGAAGAGGGGAGAAGGGAAAATGAGGAGATTCCGGGTCGGTGGGTTTTATTAAAGAGCGGTTGGGCGGGATTGGAATAATGCTCTCGATATTTTAGGGCACGGTTCTGGCGGGGACCCGAAGTGAGTTTGGAAAATTCGCTCTTCTCCCGCCATAAACAGGTAGTCCCTTTTCTACTCCTTTGTCAATCTGTGTTTTTGCCACTTTACCTCCGACTATTGTGTTGTAAGACTTTGGACACTCAACTTTTATATTTTTCATTTTAAATCTCATATATTATTAGTATTATCAAATTAATACTTTTAGACTTTTAATATAATTTGGACACAATAAATGGAGGATTAAAGATGTTAATATTAGATCATCTCCAATGCTATAATATGCACGGTGCACATGTGGTATGAGAGACATAAAAAATTAAATTTTAACACTAAAAATAAGCTTTTTCTCAACAATGTCAATCACAATGTCTATATCTAGACATTGATTGACATTGTGGAGAAAAACTTACTAAAAACATACTCCCTCCGTCCCCATTTATTTAGCCAATGTTGACTGGCACAAGAAATAAGGAAAAGGAGTATTTGGAGTTGACTGGACAAGTTTGCCCTTGATTTAAAAGGACGGGAAGCGGAAAAATTGATATTCGCAGGGACAACTATAGTAGCTTTTATGCTATCAGACAGTGCCGGAACTCACACTTGTAGAAGCCCCAAATTAAAGAAAAATAAAGGGCATAAAGAACTAGTATAGGGACGGCCAAAATAGTAACTCATAACTCCCACGTGTAATTACGGGTCACTTTTATTTTCTTTCTTTTTTCTGATCTGCCGCTCTTCATCTTCCGACTTCGGCTCACCATTCTTTCCGATTTTCGCTCATTGTGTTCTTCCGACTTTCGCCAGCTCGTTGGAAAGGAATTTTAGCTTTTCGGACTTCAGCTGTTGTGGTCTTCCGCAGTTTATCTCCGTTCTTCATCTACCACGGACGACTACCTTGAAACTATGTCGTGGGTATTTACGTTCACGTAGCTAATTCCACCACAGACAACTACCTTGAAACTATGTCGCGGGTATTTACGTTCACGTAGCTAATTCCTTCAATATAGTATGGACTTCATATAGAACTTCATATTTGATCATTAACTCTGCATCTATTTCATTAATTACGTGCTTCTTCACAATTTTTGTGTTTACGATTATATTTCTCAAAAATAGCAACATGTGATTCTCTTCATGTCTATGTTACTATTTCATTACTTAAACTAAATGAATTGTTGTTGCAAGACTCTATTGTGTGTTTCTATATTTTGATTGTATTTTATAACATAATTATGTACTTGATTTCCATTTTTTGTTCATGAACACAATTCTGATGTACTTTAACACGATTTAGAATGTTTTTTGCATTATATTGATCATGATTTGAATGTGTGTTCTTTGTGCCCAATCCACTATTATTTCACATGTACTTTGCAACTAATTATTGCCATAGTTTTTGTCCTAGATGCCATCTTTCAAGTTATAGTTTGTGACTTGATTTTAATGATATTATGTTACATGTGTGCTTATATATTATTGTCACTTATTTTAGTAGCCATTACTTCTCATTTTTCATATTATTTTTTCAGATGGATCCTCCCCTATTGATTATGTTGCAATCGGATGGTTTGTGGTCATCTGACTACACCTTCATGCACTCCCAAAGTTGTGGTATTCATGTTCCTCCAGATTCGACGTACATGCCATTCATTGATTCGACGTACATGCCATTCATTGAAACTATGTGTGTTATCTTAAATCAGTTCAAGCCACACAATTTCTTTAGATTTTGTTATATATGGTGGATGGTTGCCCCCTATTTGGATTAATAGTGAGGAAACATTCCAATTTTATCTTCATCTCAAGTTTGTGTAATCTGATTTTCAAAAAAATCCCCTGTGTGTAAAGTTCATCACTCATCAAAATGCCCAGGTTGATATTTCTTTGCCATATCACACATTTAGTTGATCATTCTATTTCTTCACATGAATTTCTTTTTTCTTTACCATCTAACCAAGTTGCTTCTTCACCTATCAATATATCTAATGTTGATGAATCAGGCAACATTTCATCATGTAGTGATTCTTCGTCATCAGACGGTTCTACTACTCAAACTCTTATCCCCCCCTTCTTCCCTATTTAAACATCTTCCTCTCAAACACTACATTCACCATATTGTTGATGTACTCATACATCTTTACCAACTTAAGATGTATGCTCTTTCTAATACTTTCCGATGTGAAACCCGCACATCAAACAAGACTTCTTTGCATGTTGTTTGTGTGGTTGATAAGTACAAATGGGTTGTGCATGTTGTGGGGTTAAGGGGGTTGACATGTTTGAGATTCGAAGTTATTCACAAAGCGTGTATACATTTCTTCTCTTTATTGCCATCGTCTTATGCAATTACCATGTACTTAACATGGCATTAACATACTTGCAATAACCAATTTTCCTTGCAAGTTCAATGCTCAGCATACTTGTTCTGTTGATTTCAGATAGGGAAAACACTGACAGGCTACGTCAAATATCATCGGTGATATGGTGGTGCACAAGTACCTTGATGGATCACAGAAGCCATACATCCCCAAACAAATAAGACTTGAGATGACTTTGGAATTCAACATTTCTATGCCTAATAAGAATCCCGGAAAACCACAAAAACTGCCATGAAAAAGCATTTTGGTTCTGATGCAGACTCATACAAATTATTGGCTTCGATACCATACATTCTTGCAAATCAAACTTTTTCTATTCAAAAGATCTTATTAGAGGTGACAATAACGAGTTTCCATATTTTCTTCTTCTCATTTGCTGCATGGCTTCAAGCTTGGGAGTTCTGTAGACCGGTATTAATTGTGGATGACTCCTTCATGAAAAAGCCTACTATAAAGGTACATTGCTTATTGCTTGTGGACAAGATGCGAACCGTCAAACTGTTCCTTTAGAGTTTGGTATTGGTGACTCAGAAAGCAAAGCTTCTTGGTTGTGTTTTTTTATCCAAGTTGCGTGACTCACTCAAATTCTGCCAGAATATGTATATTGTGTCTAACCGTCGTAAATGTATAATCACTGTTGCCTCTAAAGTGTTTCCGCAAGCCATTCATGGTTTTTGTGTGGAACACTTTCGGAGGAATTTGATTTCTAATTTCAAAGGGTGTTTTGATGGGATTGATTGGAAATTTAAGGCAGATTATAGTGCAACCACAATGAAGGAGTATAAAGAATATATGTCTATGTTGGATTCTGAAAGTATTAAGATATGTCCCTAGTTAGACAAGCTTGACAGTAATAGATGGACAAGGTGCATGACTGGCCCACATAGATTTGTCGTGTTGACCTTGTTAAGACCTAGAGTTTCATCCTAAAAGATCAAACCTGATAGGAGGAGTAGTCAAAACCTTATATAGTATTTTATTGTTTTATAGCTTTCCGATGTGGAACAAATACTTTAACACACCCCTTCAGCCCAAACCGGGCTGGACAATATCGGGGTGTATAAATGGGCCAAACAAACCCTTCACAAGCTACCCTTATTTATGGGTGTTAAACAAGCTGTCAAACCACAATCGAACTTGACTTTGATACCATGTTAAGACCCGCATCATTGCCGGTTCTCTTAGCTTCTGTTCTTTTACCGAATAATGTCTAAAAGGTCAACCTTATAGGAGGAGTAACCCAAAGCCTTATATAGTATTATATTGTTTTATAACTTTCTGGTGTGGGACAATACTCTAGCACACCTCATGTTGTGCTGAGTCATTGAATATGTTAACGTATATGCTCGAGAATATTCCTTTCCTAAGCTAATTGACTTTTTAAGCCAACAGATGCAACAATGATTTACTGAAAGAAGTGAAACATTATTTAAAACATCCACACTTTTATCCAACAAGTGTGAAAGTTGTTTAGTGGCTTTGCAATCTCAATCTACGTGGCTGCAGGTCTGTATTTTTATGTCATTCATTACATTTCATAACTAATACATTTTTATTGCCATGTACTCATCATTATGTATAGTTTCATTTATATCTCACCGCATATATCTCACACTAACAAAATTTCCTTAATATGTGATTGTAGGTGAAGCCATCTTCTTCTTTTTTGAATTTGAAGTTGTAGACAGAAAGTGCAGATCATTTGTTGTTAATCTGACTCACAAAACATGCACATGCGGTGCTTTCCAGTTAGACCAATTTACTTGTGTTCATGCAGTAGCTTCTATTTGTATGCGACCCAGCCTTTCATGTTGTGATATTATTCTCGTGATATGTGGATGTCTACTTAAATCGGTACATTCCACCCAATTCCATACCAACACTCATAGTGTGTGCCTTCACACATTGCTATCGTGTGTTGCAAGCCTCCCACTTGTGTGAGGAGACCTCCATGACGTCCCAAGAAGTCTAAAATACCTTTAGTTATAGAGTTCAATGGTTCAAAATGGCAACGATGCTCTCACTGCCACAAGCTTGGACACAATAAGAAGAGTTGTCGAAATAGCATTCCTATGCATATGCAGTCATGAAGTGTTCACCTGTCTTGGCTACATACATAATAAAAGTACTTGTATTTAGGCTGCAGACAACCGAACATGCGTCACTGTCACTTTATTCACTGCTTTAATAATATGATTACACACTGCTATACCAATGTTATTTCAAAATTTGCCATTTGTCTATGTTGAATGTAATCATACTAATTGTCATTCAAGTTTGCTATATAATATAAACTTTAATTTCCCTTAATTGGTATTGGATTGTGAGTCATTTGTTTATATTTCAGGCTTCATTTTTTCCATCAATACCCATATCAACCAAAAGACACTTCAACATTGTTTTTTGGTTAATGTCATGTATATAATTGTGATCAATACATTTGTTTACACGATTTTTTTTACACAAGTCAATTAAACTAGTTTTTGAAAACCTTTCAGAGACTTTGAAAAGCAAAAGCTCTGATACCATTTTGTCTTGCAAATGCCATGTTGTGCTTTTACACTTCTGTTCATTTACCTTAGCTAGTGGCATGTGTCGGCACTTTGTTATGCCATTGTCTAACATTTAAATATCTTCCTTCGCATGCAATTTAAGCCATATAGATTTAAATCTGCTTTGACTGCCCATAAAAAAGATTCACACTCTGTGCTTTCTCATTATTTTCTTTCTGAAAAATTCTCTAATGAAAACCCTCTTTCTTATCCCTCGACTTATCCATGTAACTAGGTATACTCTAAACGCTACATGCTATGCATTTTGTTCATTAAAACTATCAGAATATGTAACAGAAATTTTCATTTCATTTTATTATAGGGAGTGACAATAATGTATTGGACTTCACCTATGCGGAGATTCGAGCCCATGCCAAAATCAATGAAGTTTAAAGATCAAACAAACTATTTTTTAATGCTATGATTTGGAAACACTAAGACTATATGTAATAGTGTTGGATATTTCTAAAAAACTGCTTATCAAACTTTATCATCAGTCAATACCGATATTCTTAGTAGTATTCTGAAAATTTTGAGTGATGTTGTAATGCTAGTTTTCCACTATCTTTTTCACCAGATTATATATTTAGATTCATTAAAGTGGCCACCTGATTAATCTACTGCGATTTTCTTTTTTCTCGCTGCTTTAGCGTTATGAGTTTTAGTTTCATTTTTATTGCTTTTCTGCAATTGACTGCTATGTTGCTTTATGTTTATTTCATTATGCAATTTGCAGCCACAATGGCTTCTTATTCCAACCTTTTTGAAGATTCAAACAAATCTTAGTAACAAATTTAGTAAACTTAGGTTATAAGTTAATGTTATAAACAGAGGTAAAGAAATCTTAGTCAGTCATTTTTCAAAGTTTGATTTTAATTTAGGGGTCTTCCACATCCAAGAATTTCATATGCTAATTTGTCACTATTTCTTCACCAGATTATATATATAGATTCGTTAATGAGGCATCTTTGACGGGTGATTTTTCTTTGAAAGGTTTAGGTGATTTTCTCGAGGAGTTGCGCTTTCTGATCGGTTTTAGATGCATTGATAATTACGGAAGGTTATCTTGCATTAGAAAGTTAGGTTTCCAGTCAAAGTAAAACATCCAAAGTTTTGCTTAGTGCATATCTTAAACTCTAGGCATTTCACATTACAGAACAAGATATCATACGTGGAGTAATTACTTCCTCAATTATTTTATTCTTTTTATATCTGAAATTATAATTCAAAGTTCTATTATGATTGTAATAATTTATGAGTAAGCAGTTCCCATTAACTGTTAGTTATGGAATTACAATGAACGCGAGTAAAAGGAAATTGTTGGAAATTGTGAGTGTTTTATGTGACGTCCAACTTTTACGCATGCACAAATGTACGTAGGTTGCATTTTTTATGGTAATAAGTCCATTAGATTTGAATTTCATGATATGCGACGATGAGAAAGATTAGAAAAAATTACAAAAACTACCTTCTACTAATAAGTCTTCACTAAATTATAAAGTGTGTTCTTATTTAACTTCTAATGTTTGTTACAGAGTACTAGTCATGTGACGCGCGTTGCGCGATAGGAAAGTGCCCAATACTACTTTTAGTGATGCTCCATATGATATACCATTATGATTCTATGAGAATCATATAATTGTTTTCTTGTTCAAGAATGAGACTAAACGTACCCCCTAAAAATCGTGGAAGTACCTAAGAATAATAGAAAATTATCATATACATTGAGAAGAGGATTACTACATAAAACATGAATAACATTAAAAGATGGTGGGGAAGGTGCTCAATACTATGGATGGGCTACTAAAAGGAGACCCCTAGGTTGGCAATCTAGAAACATATAGATGAGGGATGTAGTTGTATTTTAGCAATCAGAAAACACATAGATGAGGGGTGTAGTTTTTTTTTTGTTTTTTTTTTTACGAAAATGTGAAAAGTAATAGAATGAAAAAGAAGTAAAAGATGAAATAAAAATGAGTTAACAGCATTGGACAATACAAAAATAAAACATAACAATTCAAGTTAAACCTCATTCATATTCATATTATATACATAAAAGAAAATGGGGGAAAATGAATATTTAAAAATGAGACGACAAAAAGTTCACCGACCTGAACCTAAGAGGTTGAACAAGTGTGAAAGTATATTGATATATGCATAGTGAAGTCATTGATGTATACAAATACTTGTATATTAGAAAGAAATTTTTGAGCTTAATACATATCGTGAGGGACATAATATCAGTTTCATACGCTAGAGCTTGAGTGCCATTTCCCCCTTCTCTTTTAGACCTGAACAAGCCTTCATGAGTTTGTTTGGTAATGTTGTTATTTGAACATTTTAAATCGGCTTGTTTTGTTCTCATTTTGGGTAGCATGTCATATAGCTCCTGATTTGTTTAAAACCATCTTTCTCGTTTAAAATGGAGATAAAACTTACTTTTCACTTTTAGGAAACCAATTACAAACTTTGTGATTGAATTTTATTGTCACCAACACTCCAATGAAATATGTTTTTCTTGCTGCAGTTTTCTTTTTTGCTGCAACTTAACCATCAAAACTCCTTCAATGTTACTGCGCACGAACACACTATTTGTTGACAAACTTTTCCTTTTTTGGGAATGATTTGGAGTTGTAAAATAATCTACCAATTACTATTGGTCGGGTTGAGGAAAAATATAGGACTTATGCGGTTAAGATCATTTGGTAAAAAGAGACATAGTTTGGTACAAAAAAACTAACAAAACAAATCATAGAGTGTTGACCCATACCAAACTTCAACACAGAGATGGACTCGTACGGTCGTACCAAACTTCTACACACAAGTGGATATACAAAACAAACAATCAGCAGAAAAGGAGCGGGGGACTTGTTTTGCCAACCCCACAACAACACGGTCAAAACAAATCAGGCCAACCCACTACACAGACATGACAACAAAAAACTCAAATCTAGACACTTAAACAGCCATAGCATGGGAACATCATTATCAGACCAAGCACTCACCGGCTCATCACCCTGCCCTTTTAGGCAATTCAATAAAATTCACTTCTTAGACCTATACGGATTTCCAAGTAAAGCCTTAATGAGAATGTTTGAGGTAAAGATGATGTGGTTTTGAATCATATCCCTTTAATTAAACCCAGAAATTGTTAGGAAAAAACTAACTATTACAGTTAAAAAGAAAAGCATACCTATATTGGAAAATTAAAAGAATCTAACAACACCCAACAATAAGTTACAAGCATGTGTTGGTCTATCATGCACTGCTTCAAGCACAACAATGTTACAATTCCAATAACTTCAAGTTAAATCCTAAGCTATTAACAATAATTTATAGTGTAATACTAACAACTCAAGCATAGCACACACACTTTTTTAAAAAGTTGTATGCACAAAAGCTTCAAGTAGAACTTTATGTTTAAAAATTACTTTTAATTTGAACAAAAATTAAACAAAAACTAATAAAAAGGAACATTTATTAGAATTGGCTTAACTTAATGAGTTTTGATTTAATGCAGTCCTATCATTACCTGATTATAATTACCAATTTCAAACACATACATTTTATGCTTAATCCAATACATTTTTGTTTGACATGAAAAGCGTAAGGACCAGTCTAACCGCATAAGTATTACGGCAGATTGGGATGATTAACAAATAAACAATCCAAAATGATTAATGGGAGAAAGGTTTCTTTGAGACTTATGTTCACATACAAAGTTGAAAGAAGAACCGTGTGTTTAAAAGAAGTCACAAAGTTGAATAACATGTGTTAAAGCTTGAAGAAGAACCGTGAGTTTAAAAGAAATCACAAGGTTGAACAACATATGTTAAAGCCTTCTCTGCAACAACAACGGGACCTTTATCAAGTTTCCTCCTTTTCACTTCCTTATTACTACTTATTACGTAGTAATATTGTTTAAGGAATGATATGTCACCAAATTCGATCACTTCAACCGAATGAGCTGGCCAAAAATACATAAATACATAGTCAAAACAACTTGTGATCAATTTAATAACAAAACAGTAAAAGAAACAAGAGTTTTTTGCGGTAAATGGGACTAAAGTGATGCTTAAATTCCTACCTAGGAGTAAGTATATTTAATTGCCTAAATAGGACCAGTATTCCAATTTTACCCCTCCAATTAAGTTTAATCCTGTTGTTACATCAAATTAGCAGCCTGGTTCCAAGTTTGCGCAACAGAGAGCTGGGCGGCGTCAACGAGCGAGTAACGACTGCAGGCAGAAATCAACGACGATGAACGACGGTAGAGTGCGACTCACAGCGGTAAGTGATGAGCGGCGGCCGACGATCTGTCTCTTCTCCTCTGTCTCTTACCTGAGCTCATTTGTTTTTCTGCAATTTTTTTTTTATTTTCCCTCTAGATCTGATTTAGCCATGCCCTAGTCGTTTCCTAGATCTGCAATCGATCTGTGTTTCTAGCTTTACTTCCCTTCTTTATTTTTTTGTTTCTGAAATCATTAATTCTCATCTTCTAATCGATCTGCAATCATTCTCAATTTTTTTTTATTCTCGTTCTAATGACCTTCTCCTAATGAGCTCTGGTTTTTTTAAAAATGTGAAATTTTGTTTTTAAAATGCCATAAAAATGGCATTATCACTCTCCAACAATGACATCTTTTACTTTGAAAATGCCATTAATATGACATTTTTAATATAAAGTGGCATTCTTAGAAAAAATATGGCTTTTTTTTGGTCAGTTTTGGGAGGCGACATAGGCGACGGAAGATGCTGCCATTTCCCCCCAGATTTTTTATATGTAAAAAACATTAGGGAGTCTTATTATAACGTGATGAGGATAAATATGGAATAGAGGGCATTAATTACTCCTACTTTGGGAAGATATATCTTTTAGTCCTATTCTTGCAATGTGGTTATTATTTACTCCTATTTAGGGGATGGAAGCTTAATGATACTTCCTTACGATGACCCATGAAAAGAGGTTATGAAATTCAAATTTCCCCTTTTCCCCTTTTAAGGGTTCTTTATTGAAACTAAAGGTAGTTAGAGGTGATAAGGAACAACATTTGATATATTCTTATACTATGTAATAACTAAAAGAGCTCTAGACTTATGTTTTAAAAAATCAGTACAATATAACTAAAAGGTTTCTCTCTTGGCCAATGGGTTGATAAACCTAATCGGAATTGATTTTACTACACCTCTCGAGGATCTTGGTCTTAGTTATGTTTTTCGGCTGCCTAAAGACTAAAGACTGAGCAAGTAATCTTTTCGTAATTTATTTTGGATAGTAGTTCATACCACGTATGATAAACCACAACTTCATTAGGTGTTAAAGTTTTCTGAGTTGGTTCCTATGACGTAACGAAAACTTAAATCTAGCATTTGATAGTCATTTTTCATACATATTAGTCATTTTTTGTTTTTTTTATAACTCAAATGCTTAAATTAGAATATACTAATATGGATAACCCTTAGGTTGTAAATACTAAATAGCCCTTGGGTTATCCCAGTCATATTCAATTTTGTTTTAAGATAAGACGACTCTTTTTCCATGCCCACAATAATTAGCCTGGACCTACGTTAAGATTAAAGTACTTTTCTTTTACTCTTTTTTCCATTTGGGGGTGTCCAGGTGACCAGGTTTCAGGTTAAAGCACAAATGAGTTTTTTCAGCAAGGTGAGAAAGGAAAATAACATTTCTTTAGTAATATTCAGCTAGTTTATACACTGACCCTTGAAGGTGTGAGTCCAAAACTTCTCCATAGGCAAAATATGTATTAATGAGAATAGCGTGGGCATATCTTCGATTTAGATGGCATAAATTAATGTAAACGATACTTCAACATTAATCGGTTAAAACATGTTTTTTTACATTCTTGGTATGCTATAACTGTTGAATGGTACATAAAACCTATCTTCATTTAAAATAGGTAAAATACTGTATGGATATATAAAAAATTTATGCACATTGAAGTAGACATTTGAAAAAATGATCTCAAATTACTATACCAAAGTGAAAATTTAGCGCATAGTTTATGCATTTTATTCTGGTATACTATTTGTATCTAGCCTCATTCTTTTCTAGTGACCTTTGGTATTCCCAGTCATTGACAGTTTTTTATTTGGAATTTGAATAAGAGGCGCAACATTGAGTTTTCACATGGCAAGATAATTCAAGACATGATGGTTTCAAATCTGCAATAACTCGCCATTTTTAGATTGCCTAGACAAGGTAGAGAAATGAGTTACTCTCTATGGTTTAATTGTTCAAAAGCAGATTGTCTCATACTTTATATACACATAGTTAATGTTTTGAAAGATGCACTCAATGCAAAGTGGAAAGATGAATCCAAAGAAAGTATTTTGGATTCATAAAGAAATACCATAGTTGTTCTGACTCATCCAACATATGTTGATCATAGTTTGTACTTCTATCTTTTTAGGATTATAAGATTTGACAATATGTCTTGTTACTTATTCTCAAACTTCAATAAAGTGTTTTTTTTCATAAATCATCTATCTTTTTGTTTGTTAAATAATAATGTGTCCCTTAATCTTATACTACATATTACATACAAGTATATAGGAAGTGCAAAACTTTTAAAAAGAAATCTCATTCAGGCATATACACAAGCACTTTGCATGCTTCACATAACTTTACTTTTCTCATATTGGCACACTCAAATGTGTACTAAAATACGGATTATTACATAAAAGCCTTAGTGATGATAATCCACAAACACAAGCATGCTTAAACAAAACTAAATCTGTCTTCCATTAAGCTCTACACATCCTATTGATATAGTCTATTTCATCAACAATAATTATACGTGTTAGTTAAATCTTACCCAATTCTTTGAAACTGAGGACTGAGGTGCTTGGATTCATTGTGAGAGTTGAGAACTGTTGAGTATGTGGTTTTGTTGATGACTAACCATGTAGGTAGAACGACGAACTAAACCGACCTCAGTTCCATACGGAACGGAAGACAGAACTGTCCTTATTTCCATTTTGTGTGAATGAGTGTCATACATGAATAACATGTGCTTGGATTATATTTGGTTGTTGACCATAGCATTTACGTATTGTATGTTTTGCTAAAAAATTACCCTTAATTAAAATATTAAGTGAATAATTCGAATATGGAGGTTGGCTAGCATGGACCGTTGCATGCTTGTAATGGTAGGTATAATATTCCCTTTCCATACAGATTAGAAAAGGTAAATCTTTGTTTGAAATATATTCCATATTTAATTAGGTGCATGCTTGATTGACTCTTGGTACGAATAAGTAAATTGGAAAGGTCTTTTCATTACTTTTCTATTAGTGGACCATGACTTTTTGAATTTGATTTAAAAGGCTTCCTTATTAAAAATGATTGAGTTATGCTTAGCATTAATATCTTACTTTATGAAAGTTGTCAGAGATATTTTTATTTGAATTGCCTTCCTTGTTTTAAGTTACTTGAGTGGGGTGGAAATATTTTGCATAACCCGTTGCACCTTTATGGTAGGAGAATAAAATTATTTCCTTACTCCTCTATGATAATTAATCTTTGTCTTATATGTCCATATGAGTTCGTTGACTTAAGCCTCAAGATGGAAGGATTTTTAAATCATAACATAGCAAGAATCAAGCATTGATTTTTATTCAAGAGAAGAAGGCTCCAACGGATTCATTCTAAGGTAGCCTATATATAATCGAAGAAGCTAAAGAGAAAGACGTGCTGAACCGAGAAAAATACTTAGAAGAATCATTCAAAAAAAAGGATCAAGTCCTTGGCGCCTGAAACTGCCCGCTCGGAGTTCTAGATAGAGTTTCTCTTTTCCCTTTCATATTGTACTTGGATTATTGAGGCTTAATTGGCTAGAGTAGCTGCCTCGGGTTAAGTGTGTGTGAGAGCTTTGTGATAAAGCTGAGAGGCTCTCTACCCGCAAGGTAAAGATGCATAACTCTTCCTAGAGAGGATAGAGTTGGGGAGGCTCAAGGGTAGATTAGGAGAATCACTCTTGTAACTCTTTCAAAGGCTTGTTTAGTGAAGTTTTTTAAAATTCCTCCGAGGGAGGTCGAGGTTTTTTTAATCCCTTTGAGCCAAGGGATTTTTCCTCGTTAAATTCTTGTGCACTTTACTATTTCGCAATTCCCTTTATCCCACACTAGAACTCGGCGAAAAACTGCCACGGTTCCACACACACACAATTCACCCCCCCTCTTGTGTTGCTAACCGTTTTCATCAATTGGTATCAGAGCCGGTCTTCACCACATAGAGGCTAATACCTTGGGAAGAGATCCGGTAGAATGAATACGGTTGACCGACTAGAAGAAGGGTACTCGACTCAACGACCACCATTGTTCAATGGCAAATACTATCAATTTTGGAAGAGTCGGATGGAGAACTTTATAAAGGCCGATAACTATCAGGTTTGGAATGTTATAGAAAGTGGTGATAATGCCATCACAAAGAGAAACGCCGAAGGTAATGTTGTTCCTAAACCTAAAACTGAATATACTTCTGAAGATTATGAGAAACTCGAGCATAATGCCCAAGCCCTTAAATATTTAATTTGTGGTCTTGGTCCTGCCGAACACAATCGGGTTCTAGGATGCAAGACTGCAAAACAAATGTGGGATTTGCTCGAGGTCACTCATGAGGGAACCTCACGTGTAAAAAAATCTAAGATTGACATATTCATGCGTAATTACGAATTATTCGTAATGAAGCCAAAAGAGTCAATTAAGGATATGATTACACGTTTTACTAACATCATTAATGAGCTTTCAGCCCTTGGAAGAGAGATTACAGTAGAAGATCAAGTAAGAAAGATCTTGAGAAGCCTGCCCCCGGTATGGAAGCCTAAGACCACGGCCATTGAGGAAGCAAAAGATCTATCCACCATGACGCTTGAAGACTTAACCGGATCACTCTTAACATATGAACTGGGTCTTCAAGAAGAACAAGATGCCGAGAATGCTAGACGAGAAAGAGGAATAGCTCTAAAGGCTCGAGAGGAAGAAGAAGAAACTGAAAGTGAATCGGATGACGAGATGAGCATGTTTGCAAAACAATTTGGAAGGATGTACCGGAAATTCAAGAACAACCGTACCAAACAAGGTAAAAGGAATACTCAATCCTTTAATAACCAAGGTTGTTTTGTTTGTGGTTCCTTTGAACACAGGGCTAAGGACTGCCCACAAAAGAAAAATGAGAAAACCTACGACAAGAACAAGTCCAGTTCCAACCGGAGGTTCAGTGAAGATAAAAGCTTCAATAGAGATCTCAAGAAGGCAATGATGGCCGCATGGGGAGACTCATCCGATGATGAAGAAGAAGAAAATGATAAGAACTCCAATCATGCGGGTCTATGTCTTATGGCACTCTCCGACGAGGAATCCGACCAAGAAAGCTTTGAGGTAAACTTTGAAAATTTCCTATCCAAGTTTGACTCTATCCAAAACCAAAACTCGGAAAATTTTCAAAAGGTTGACTATTGAGCTTAATGAAAGTCTTTCCGAAAATGATCATCTTAAATCACGTATCACTGAGCTTGAGTCTAAACTCGAGGAAGCCACGAGAGCTAAAATAAGGCTTGAAACAAAAGTGGGAGAGTTAATAGATGAAAGGCTTAATTACAGTAAAGTGGTTCTAGAACAAGATCAAATTATTTGTTCTCTTAAGCTCGATAGTATGAACAAACAAGTTGATCATGATGAAAAGCTTCTCTCAAAAATACCGAGTGTTGGTTGTTTAATTGATCATCTTCATCGTCTTGTTGCCGAGTGCACTGATTTTAAAAATAGACCGGAATATCAATCCTATAGTGCAACGAACAAAACCAGGTCTAGACATCATTCTGGAACTGGTCCTTCTCAGCACAATAAGAAAGTAAACGAGACTGCAGGTCTCGGATATGTTCCAAAAGATGTCCGATCTAATCAAAAATCAAATTTTCAGAACCAACCCTTTAAGGATAAAAGAACCCAAGGACAACCCAGTTCTAGACCATATCAACAGCCACCTAGAACTGGACCAAACTGGTTCGATAGACTGGTTCAGAGGCACAAAAACGGTTATGGACAAACGCCTAACCGGACTTTTCATAAAAGAACAAAAGGCTTTTATGGTAAATGGAAACCTAAATACGTTGATACTTATGACAACCGAGTTTGCATGCATTGTGGCAAAATTGGTCATCTACGGTATCAATGTCACTCTCGGCAAAAGACTTTAGAAAGATGTTATGATCATGTTAGATATTCCTCAAACAAATACAAAATGGAACCCAAGCAAGTCTGGGTTCCACGCGCTAACCCTTAATCCTGGAACAGCGCCGAGTGAGGGGGAACAATCACTGGTTCCTTGACAGTGGTTGTTCTAAGCACATGACGGGAGACAAATCTTTATTCCTCTCACTACGGCCATTTAGCGGTGGAAAGGTGACATTTGGAGACAACGGCAAAGGAGAGATCATAGCCGTGGGCAAAGTTGGAAAGTCACCTGGCCATGCTATTAATAATGTATTTTTAGTCAAGGGTTTGAAATTTAATTTACTAAGTATTTCTCAATTTTGCGATCGAGGTAATAGTGTTGTTTTTGATCATAACGTTTGTCGCATTGTTAATAACGAATCACAACAAGTTATACTTGAAGGCAAGAGGCTCGAAAATACATATAAAGTAGATCTTGATTCATTGCCTAATATTAGTATGACTTGTTTGAGCGTTATTGATAACGATCCTTTGCTATGGCATAAAAGGCTTGGACAGGCTAGTTTTTCATTAATAAATAAACTTAAAAATAATGATTTAGTTATTGGACTACCGAATATGAAATTTTCACTTGACCATGTTTGCTCGGCTTGTGCCACCGGAAAACAATCTCGATCATCTTTTAAAACAAAGAATTTGGTGAGCACAAGCAAGCCCATAGAACTAATACACATGGATTTGTGTGGTCCAATGTCAGTCCGTAGCCGAGGAAACAAAGAATATGTTCTGGTTATTGTTGATGACTTTTCAAGATTTACATGGATTATCTTTCTTGCTAGCAAGAAAGATACTTTTAATGAGTTTGCTATTTTTGTAAGGAAAATTGAGCATCAAACAGGTCTACGACTAATCAAGATCCGATCGGATCATGGAACTGAGTTTGACAATTCTCTCTTCGATGCCTTCTGCAAAGAACGAGGGATAGACCACAACTTCTCCGCACCTAGAACTCCACAACAGAACGGAGTGGTAGAACGGAAGAATAGAACTCTGGAGGACATGACTAGAACTATGCTTATTTCCAGCGGTCTAGCTAGGAGTTTTTGGGCAGAGGCTCTAAACACAACATGCTACATCATTAATCGAGCCATGATACGTCCACTCCTAGGGAAAACACCCTACGAACTGCTCAAGGGGAGGAAGCCCAACTTAAGTCATCTAAGAACTTTTGGGTGCAAATGTTTCGTCCACAACAATGGGAAAGACAACATCGGCAAATTTGATGCTAAAAGTGACGAGGCAATCTTTCTCGGATATTCCCCACATAGCAAGGCCTACAAAGTTCTAAACAAACGCACACAATGTGTGGAGGAAAGCATTCATGTAATCTTTGATGAAGCACTTGCCCCAAAATCAATCCAAGCCGATGATGGTGAGCTAGGGATCACTCGCAAGAAATCACAATCTCAAGGAGGTGAAGGAACTGACAATCAAACTGGTGAACCACCTCTAACAAATGAAAATGAACAATCTGGAACTGAAGAAGAACCTGGACAGAACACTGACACTGGACCTGTAGAACCAGTAGAACCAGTTTCAGATACTCTCAACAACTTGGTGGACCAACCCAACGCTCCTAGGGGTTGGAAGCTTCATAGATCACATCCGCTGGATAATCTCCTCACCGATCTAAATCAGGGAGTAACAACTAGATCTAAACTTAAAAACTTTTGTGCTTTCTCTGCTTATTTATCTCTTATAGAACCGGAGAACCATGAAGTGGCTCTCTCCGACACTGACTGGGTTCTAGCCATGCAGGAAGAACTAAATCAGTTTGAAAGAAATAAGGTGTGGCATCTAGAACCGAGACCCAAGAACAAGACCGTGATAGGTCTCAAATGGGTATTCAAGAACAAGCTCGATGAACATGGTCAAATCACAAGGAACAAAGCTAGGCTTGTTGTCAAAGGTTATAACCAACAAGAAGGAATAGACTTCAACGAAACATTTGCACCGGTGGCTAGATTAGAAGCAATCCGAATGCTCATTGCATTTGCGGCTCATATGGGTTTCACCCTCCACCAAATGGATGTCAAGACGGCCTTCTTGAATGGATATCTAAAGGAAGAGGTATATGTAGAACAACCACCGGGCTTTGAAAATCAAGATTTTCCTAATCATGTTTTCAAATTAGATAAAGCACTTTATGGCCTCAAACAAGCACCTCGTGCTTGGTATGAACGCCTATCTAAATTTCTTTTGGAAAATGGTTTTGAAAGAGGAAAAATAGATAAAACTCTTTTTCTAAAAATAAAAGATCAAGCCCTATTGGTTGTTCAAGTTTATGTTGATGATATTATTTTTGGTGCTACTAACGATTCTCTTTGTGATGAATTCTCTAATCTTATGAGTTCCGAATTTGAGATGAGTATGATGGGGGAACTTAATTTCTTCCTTGGCCTACAAATCAAGCAATCAAGCAAAGGAACTCAAATATCTCAACAAAAGTACCTCAAGGAACTCCTAAAGAAGTACGGAATGAGTGAAGGCAAAACCATGACTACACCTACGGGAACAAATGATAGGTTGGATGCGGATGAACAAGGAAAGAGCATAGACCAAAAGATGTATCGAGGAATGATTGGGTCCCTACTGTACCTCACTGCCAGTAGACCTGACATTGTTTTCAGCGTAGGTCTATGTGCTCGGTTCCAGGCCAATCCCAAAGAATCTCACCTCAAGGCTGTGAAAAGGATCCTCAAATATCTCAAAGGAACTACTAATCTATGTTTATGGTATCCTCGTAATGATGATTTTAACCTTATTGCATATTCAGACTCTGATTTTGCAGGTGATTTGCTAAATAGAAAAAGTACGTCTGGAACGGCTCACTTCCTAGGTCCCTGTCTAGTTTCTTGGAGCTCAAAGAAACAAAATTCAGTTGCTCTTTCAACAGCCGAAGCTGAGTATGTAGCAGCCGCATCTTGTTGCTCTCAATCATTGTGGATCATGCAACAAGTAAGCGATTACGGGGTTGATTTAAAGTGCACGCCCATCCTATGCGATAATACAAGTGCAATTAGCATATCAAAGGACCCGGTCATGCATTCTCGGACAAAACATATTCATATACGACATCACTTTCTGAGAGATTGCGTGGAAAAGGGAATAATCAGGCTGGAATATTGCAACACCGAGAAACAAATAGCTGATATCTTTACCAAGCCTCTGGGAAGAGAAAGGTTTGAACTAATTAGACTGGAACTCGGTCTAATTAATTCCTAAATTATTTGTTCTACTTCTTATTTCCTAAATAATGGGAATCACTGGAACTAATCTCTTTTACTAGTTGTGAAGAAAGCATGCAGGACCTTCCGGCCTCATCTAAGGGGGAACAAATCGATATTTTAATTTGGGCATTAATTTCATTCCTTTTGTTGAATGACAAAAGGGGGAAAAATCTTGGTGCCCCTTTGTGTGTTGATGCTCTACTATAATTGTTACTAATCTGCAGGGACACCTTTACTATGGCACCTAATGTTTGTCATCAACAAAAAGGGGGAATTTGTTGAGTATGTGGTTTTGTTGATGACTAACCATGTAGGTAGAACGACGAACTAAACCGACCTCAGTTCCATACGGAACGGAAGACAGAACTGTCCTTATTTCCATTTTGTGTGAATGAGTGTCATACATGAATAACATGTGCTTGGATTATATTTGGTTGTTGACCATAGCATTTACGTATTGTATGTTTTGCTAAAAAATTACCCTTAATTAAAATATTAAGTGAATAATTCGAATATGGAGGTTGGCTAGCATGGACCGTTGCATGCTTGTAATGGTAGGTATAATATTCCCTTTCCATACAGATTAGAAAAGGTAAATCTTTGTTTGAAATATATTCCATATTTAATTAGGTGCATGCTTGATTGACTCTTGGTACGAATAAGTAAATTGGAAAGGTCTTTTCATTACTTTTCTATTAGTGGACCATGACTTTTTGAATTTGATTTAAAAGGCTTCCTTATTAAAAATGATTGAGTTATGCTTAGCATTAATATCTTACTTTATGAAAGTTGTCAGAGATATTTTTATTTGAATTGCCTTCCTTGTTTTAAGTTACTTGAGTGGGGTGGAAATATTTTGCATAACCCGTTGCACCTTTATGGTAGGAGAATAAAATTATTTCCTTACTCCTCTATGATAATTAATCTTTGTCTTATATGTCCATATGAGTTCGTTGACTTAAGCCTCAAGATGGAAGGATTTTTAAATCATAACATAGCAAGAATCAAGCATTGATTTTTATTCAAGAGAAGAAGGCTCCAACGGATTCATTCTAAGGTAGCCTATATATAATCGAAGAAGCTAAAGAGAAAGACGTGCTGAACCGAGAAAAATACTTAGAAGAATCATTCAAAAAAAAAGGATCAAGTCCTTGGCGCCTGAAACTGCCCGCTCGGAGTTCTAGATAGAGTTTCTCTTTTCCCTTTCATATTGTACTTGGATTATTGAGGCTTAATTGGCTAGAGTAGCTGCCTCGGGTTAAGTGTGTGTGAGAGCTTTGTGATAAAGCTGAGAGGCTCTCTACCCGCAAGGTAAAGATGCATAACTCTTCCTAGAGAGGATAGAGTTGGGGAGGCTCAAGGGTAGATTAGGAGAATCACTCTTGTAACTCTTTCAAAGGCTTGTTTAGTGAAGTTTTTTAAAATTCCTCCGAGGGAGGTCGAGGTTTTTTTAATCCATTTGAGCCAAGGGATTTTTCCTCGTTAAATTCTTGTGCACTTTACTATTTCGCAATTCCCTTTATCCCACACTAGAACTCGGCGAAAAACTGCCACGGTTCCACACACACACAATTCACCCCCCCTCTTGTGTTGCTAACCGTTTTCATCAAGAACCCAGCATGCATCTTGGTTTAGTCGCTGAAATCATCTCTGAAAGATCAAAGGCGCCAAAATGAGGAAAACTGAAGGTACCGCCAATCTGAGGAAAACATGGAACCAAGGCGTCGAGCGATTTGGCCTTCATTCTTATTTCTATTTCTTCCGTCTTTTTCATCTCCCTGCTCTTCTCAAACTGCGAGTAACATCCACAGAAATGACGCACGAAATTCTACCTCACGTTAGGAAATTTGGGTCCGTCGATGCGGACAGTAACGGGAGAAGAAGATTAGTAGATTAGGATAACGGAAGGGTATTCGTTTTTAGGAAGAAACGGAAGGGTACTACTTGGTTGTACAAATATGAAAGAATAGTGTACAAACACTCATAACAATGTGTTACACCAACACTTTTTAAATTCCCAAAAGGATATAACCTTCATTGAGGTTTATAAGTTTTTAGATTATTTAATTATTATTATTTAGGTTAAATGGTCAAATAGGCCCATGTACCGGTTTTGTAAGCTCAATTCCGTCTCTGAACTAAAAAAAGGTCTAATTCACACCCCGAACTGGCACAAAAGGGTTAAAACTTCATTTTTAATGTTAACGACCGGTAAAAAAGGCCCAATTTGCACCCCTAAACTATTAAAAGGTGTCAAAATTACAATAAATCGAAAATAAAAAACAGAAACAATTAAAAAATGACTAGTTGTTTACCTGTAAAAAATGAAATTTGAACCATTTTTGTCAGTTCGGGGCGTGAATTGATCTCTTTAAGTTTAGTGACTGAATTGATCTTACACGACCGATACATGGGCCTATTTGACCCTTTAGCCTTATGATTTATAAGCATAATATTACATGAAAGTAACTGAACTTTAGCCTATTTGACCCTTTAGCCTTATTACTTTTATGGTAATAAGCATAATATGATATATAATTTCATTGATATGTTAACATTTATAATATTTGTATTTTTCATCCTTGCACCACACGGTGAAATATATAGTTCATGTGAAATTAATATAAAATGCTAGAATATGCATCCCGCCCAAGAGTGTAGATCGAAAGTAATTTAGGATGGAGCATTTATTTCCATCTTATGCATGTATTGAACTATTGATTGATTGAATAATACTCAATAAAGAATGTTTATGTTGGAAATGGAAAGGAACATAAATGAATAAAACTGAAATGCAAGAATATAATTCGAAAAATGGACAAGAATAATCTCAACTATTAGTGATCTGTTTGAAATAATTCAAAGTATCAATTATCTCAAAATAATACCAACTATTGAATAATCTTCTCAAAATAATCCACTTACTCATAAATATTATAACTTGTTTACGGATAATCATAAGTCACTAGAGTATTTTGAGAAGATTTTTCAATATTTGGGATTATTTTGAGATAATTGACACTTTGGATTATTTCAAACAGACCACTCATAATTGGGATTATTCCTGTCAATTATTCCAATATAATTTGCATCCCGCTCATGAAAGAGTAATGAATGTAATCTCATATTATAAGATATTTTGGAGGTTTTTATAGATTTGCCGTTAATGTATTGAAAGAGTATTTCACTCGTATCATATATGGATACCACACACGTTGAAAGAGAATTTCAATACATTTAGAATAAGAACTAGATTAGTTATTAAATAATCATTTCACTCTTATCATGCAATCTAATCAAAGGAATGAAAAACATACGGAGTAGTCAATAGTCTAAAGTGTATGGAATAAAATTTGGAGCATGTTAGGCACAACTAGCAATAAAGATACTTTTATAAAAATTTAGTAACTGTGAGCATTAAGTGACTAAAAATATTTTAAAAAAAAGTGATAACTGTTTGATAAAAAATAGTCTGTTTGATTTAGTTCAGTTTAGTATACAAAGTGTTGAGACTAACTAGTAATAAAAACTAAAGACTTTTCTATAAAATAAAATCCAAGCAATAATTTGAGATGGAACCCCACTTTCTTTCCATCAGAGTGTGATCAAAGTTCAACTTCATTCTCCCAGATTATTGCCCAGTCGATTCTGGGGGTCTCAAGAATGGAGTGTCATCCTTACATACTTCTCCTAGATGCTACTCGATCTAACATCTCAAAAAATATCTTTAATTTATTAAAAAGTCTTATAAATTGTTATGTCAAACATACAACTATAAACTTGTAGAGACTTTTTAAATAGTACATAAGCTATAAGGTAAGGACTTATGCCTACCGAACATGCACTAATATCGCTCAAGATATTCAAAGAGTAATTTAGTTGTCCCGTTCAAGTTATTCAACGAGTAATTTAGTTGTCCACCCAAACTTTTAAATTATATGAGGCTATAGAGTAATTTTGATGAATTTAAAAGTTTCTCAAATTTGGTCCTCAAAACAGGAGATGTAAATATTTAGAATGTTAGAGATGAAGAGGTATTAATTCATATATACATGATGATATGCTTATTACCACTTCGGGCGATCCTGTTGATTCAATTGTTGCTAGCACTTTTCCGACATTTCTGGAGAATATTGATGATCCGTCATATTTTCAGCAACGAGCTATTTTAACACCATCAAATAATTATATGATTTTATAGAGAATATCAATAATTATTGAGAGTATCAATAATTATATGATTTTATTGGTTCCTGGAGAAATGAAGACATATTTGAGTTTTGACAGCACATACTTGCTTGAAGGCAACACTAGTGGGGGATATAGTGAAGTGCATAATCAAGAGTTTTTGAACACCATTGTGCATCACGGATATGGAACCATACATTAGTGGGAGTAAAAATTTGGTGTTCCTATTATTACTTGGAGGAATAAATGTGTTTTACCGGCGAATGTTAAATTTGACAAAAGTATTGGTACAAAAAATTGATTCCGTGATTATCATTATATTGGTCCCATCAGATGGCACAATTCCTTGCAAATTTCGACATGAGCAATTCTCAACCGTTGTTCCATTTGCCATGATAATAAACAAAAGCCAAAGAGAATATCTGCATCAAGTGGCATATATTTTTCAAAAACTGTTTTTGTGCATAGTCAAATGTATGTTGCCATGTCAAGGGTCACCTCAAAGAGTGGGATGCAAATTCTTATATGTGACGACGAGAGTTGTACTATCAACACCACTAATATTAAATCTCATCGTCTTTTCTTCTTCTTCCGATTTTCAGCTTGTGGCTTAAAAAAGCTGAAAATGGTGTTTTCAAGTGATAACTTATATTTAAATTAAACACTTAAAAAAAGCCAAAGACTAGAATCTGCTTTTTACTTTTCCCATTACATAAAAAACACATATTTTATGAAATGCTACCGACATTTACTATTAATCCTTTTTTTTTCAAAATCACTTTCAAAACTGCTTTTTTTAAAGCCAAAACATTTGCAAACAAATTTGGAATTGAACTAGTCCAAAATAAAGTCAGGCCCAGTGCAAAATATGTAAAAAATTGGTCCATAGCTAATCTAAAAAAAGCAATGGGTTGACCCTCAAGCGCATGCTCGCAGCAGAGGTCGATGAATTAGACGCAGCGCAGGACTCCACAGACCGCTCGCATCTCCGGAGGCCGCACGCCCTGACGCCCCCTTCTGCAACTCTGCCGCTCCTGCTCGCTTCTTCTCTCCATTCAGGGTAGTTCCTCTATTTTTTTTTTTTACAATTTAGATTTTAATTTAAGTATTTTATTTGTTATTTTAGTTTGTGTTAGTGATTTAGTGTGTACTGTTTACAAATATTATTATGAATTTTAATGGTGTTTTTATATAGTGTTTTTAGTTTATAGTCGGACCCCTGAACATCCGTCCTTGCTACGCCCTTGGAACTAACTATTTTTCCTTGTTATTAAAACTGATTTTTCCTTTAATTAAGAGCAATAGCAACTAACTAATATGACTCAACGCTTAAATCAAACAGGTATTGAACCCCCTAAATGTAATTTTATTCGGTCCTCGTCTCACTCAAACAGATATATGCTAGTTGTTCAATATTTTATTACCCTAAATCAAACAGACTGTTATTCTTTACATCCTACATCCTATCCTTTGCAAGTTCATGTCTAATCTAATCATTTATTCTTTACATCCTGCATCCTATTCTTTGCCAGTTCATGTCTAATCTAATCTTCATGCCTTTGCTAATAGGATAAATGGAACATGGTGCACTCAACGATCTATCCAATGCAACATTCTCTCTGACAGATGAGGATCATACACTTGCCAATGCACTTAGATTCGCTCTTAATCAGGAGTATGTTGTTGTTATCAGTGTTATTATTATTAAAGCCTTGACTTAGAATTCTAAAGAAACTTCTGCTCATTTATGAATGTTCTGATTATAATCTTATTACTTAATCCTGTTATTGTCGAGTGAATAACAACTTTGGGTGTGCCGGTATATCTTGTTCTTAACAAGCAATGCTTGATATGTTTTTTAGAAATGCACATACACGATTGATAAAACATACTACCTCCGTCCCTTAAAATTTTGCCAACTTTCCTTTTTTGGATGTCCCATTAACTTTCCTTTTAAGTAAAGAATTTGTGGTTCCAGTTAATTCTCTCTCCTTTGCACAAACCTCAACCACATAGTTTTTACTTTATTGATAGGACTGTCTAGGGTTTCAGAAGAAATACAGAGAATTAACAAGAACAATGGCAAACTTTATTAGTGTTAACAAGAAACGATTACAGGAAATCAATGGCCGAAGCCCCCAAATGAGCCGAAGCCCCCAAGAAAGAGAGAAACTCTCGATCTCCCAAGTCCCAGTCTGACAAATGTCTAAACAGCCTACCTCCCTTTCCCCCCAGCCCATTCTATTTATACTAGACTTTATTTTTATTATACTCTATTTGGGCCGGGCCCCTAACATTTATTAATCCCCGTGCCGGTCAAACTTGGCAAACTTATTAGGGATGAAGGGAGTACTACGTAAAAGCTATGAGATTCTTAAGAAGTTGAGTTCAAAATTATCATCTTTTCCATTTTAATTAAAATAATCACGTTACAGACTTATGGCTTATTGATAAAATATCTATTCACACAAACTTTTATTCAAAGCATCACTCACAGTCTCTCATAAGTTCTATTTCTAAAAGTTGAACCAAGGACACAAAAAAACATAATCATACACACCCACACTGCCACATACATATACACAGGCCTCGTTTTGCTATAATTTTCTTGACGTGTATTCCAAGTTTTATATTTGCAGTCCCAGGATCGTACTTTGTGGCTACAGCATTCCACATCCATCCGAGGCCCGAGTTAATATAAGAGTTCAGACTACTGGTAAAGATCAGAACTTTTTTTCCTCCAATGAGCAAATGACTTTTCTTGGTCTGATTTTTATTATGTTTCTGCATCTTAGTAGATTTAGTTTTAAAAAGCACGAATCAGGCGCGACAGAGCGCAATGCACAGAGATGCAAGTAAAAAACCGCAACAGCTTATCTGGGATTGTCATCAATTTGACGATTATGTGTCACAAGTTTTTCTAGAGTTCTGTATTCTTTACATTAGAGTTAAATGAGAGGCGTGCATGTTCTTCCCACTTCACAGAGTCCATAGCGACTCCATCTCTATTTCTTCATCACAAATCAAACCCTTCCCTTCTCTTCATAAGTTGCATTGCAGATTTACATTTTGTCCCTCTTTCACGCAAGTTTTTTCTCTCCTTTCTTCTTGGACTTCTTCTGTTAATCTTTTCCTGTTTTCCCACTTCTCTGAATCTATTACTATTTTCCCTGTAATCAACTGCCTTATTGCTCCCAAGCCTCCCATCACATATAGAGCAGTCTGTGCTCATGTTATCATTCCTTATAATCTGTGTGTATGACTATATGTGTTGCATGCCTGGTTTTGTATTCCCAGTAAACTGAAACTAACTTTATAATTCCAATTGCTAACTAGAGGCCTTTATATTATAACTAGGATATAACTCTTAAAACTGATTTTTAATCTTTTAGAGTCTTAAAACCAGACGCCTTAATAAAACACTTGCCTTAATTCCAATTTCTAATCTTTGGTGTTTAATATGCTTGTTAAATGATTCAGAGTAATTTTATGATGTTATCATCACTTTTGGGTATCATGTATGAGTAGCATAAATATTGTTTAGCAAATCTATATGCTAAGTTCTGAGAGGCGTGCATCCACCTCGCGTCTAGGCTAAATTCAACAAAATGCCTCATGTCGCCTCGCGCCTAGGCTTAATTCAACAAAAAACCCTCATTTCTCCTCGTGACTAGGCAAAACTCAACAAAAGCGCCTCATGTCGCCTTGCACCTTTTAAAACCAAGCTAGTAGATATGAAAGTTCTTGTAACCTTTATTTTGCTTCTTTTTGTGGTAAGATATGTTAAAAGTGTGGAGTTTGCCTTTTCATTGCTTGTTTATATCAACACCCACATGTCAAATAACTAGATTATATTGGTCAACAATGATGGTCCAATTGTATGATTGGTAGCTGTTGAGCCATTAGGTCATGGTCCATGTGATTTAATGACTCCTATGGACCAAGAGGAGTAGTCAATCCAAGTATACAACAACAGTTTCACCTTCTAATGATAATTCTGAAGTTTTCTTTTAACAGACAATATTTCTTATGCATGTATCTACTTAGTAGGAAAATGGTCTATATTTTCATGAGTTATTTTGGATGGAAACTGGTTAGAATTCTGAACTGTTGCTTGTTGCAACTGCAGGTGATCCAGCTCTGGAGGTGCTGAAAGATTCATGCCAGGATCTAATGGTTATGTGCCAACACGTTAGAAGCACGTTTGATCAAGCTGTTGCAAATTTCAAGAATGAAAAATCCCTGGAAGACTTGGATTTGCAAAAGCGATGATTGGTTTATTACTCGACTCACTTTTCATTATTCATATATGTCTCAACGATTGTAACATATTGCAAGTATTTTGGTTTTCATATACATTCTCTCCCATTTTTTTCGTCACATACATTATTCAGGTGGTCAATCATTTCTCTTTTGTTTATAGCTTTTTAACACATTTTTTGGAAGGACTTATATTGAAATCAAAGCATTCCCATTCGGAATGGGACTAAAAAAAGTAAGGAACCACAGACAATCGTCAATCCTTAAACTAGACTTTGATTTAATCGATCACCTTCGAACAAGCAATATAACTCGCTGATTCATTAATGGGCAAACCTGACCACAGATGATTGAATTCGATCTAAACTAATCCCATCTTAATGCAAGAGTCTTTCAATAAAAAATAACAATAATAGTCTTAAATCTATTACTTTTTATTTTTACATAAGGGAAAAAATAACTTTTATTTTAAAATTGAAGTTCTCTAGAAAAAAATGTTGCTACATTAAGAATGTTTTACTTGGATTGTTTTTAGTCGTAGATCATATCAAATCAGACCAGATTTGGACAATTATAAATTACAAAGAAATCAGACACTTACCAGACCAAATCATACTAGGCCAGAAAATTTTAGTCTAAGTAAAGACATCCTAAAGCGTAAGAAATGACAAATCTAAAGCGCAAGAAATGACAAATCAAAGGAAAACATATAAGCAAAGATAAAATTTGATCAAACTATTTTAAGATAAAGAGTTTAAAAGGTACACATCCACCAATACTTTTTAAATAATTTACACCTTGTTTAAATGCATAATTCATATCGGATAAAGAATTGATTTTTGAATTACACTATTTGTCTATCAAGGGTGTTCATAAGTAACGAGAAGTTTTCTTAATATTACAATCATATGTACTCCACATGAGATTATTTATTTTTAGAATAATATCATGTTGCTAATTCTATCATATAGATGGTGCATATTATATTTGGATTAATGCTGCTAAAATAGGTTAAAGTTTATAATTTGTGTAATACTTTTTTTAGAAAGTAAAAAGTAAGTGAATGGTATAATTTAATGTCACACAACACTTGTATTTTGGATTCACTTCACATTATATAAAAACTGTTTAACTAGTTTGTCTGATATTTAATATCGTTTGATATTTCACAAAATCCCGTATTAATTATCGAATAAAGATAATTTAACATTACAAAACTAGGAAATTTTATACAATAAGTATCCTAAGTCTTAAACCAATAAGTTGTTGTATTGTTTATTTATCCAAATAATGATAAATTATTTTAGACATTTCTTCTTTTATATCTCCTATCAAGTATTATATTATGTAACACTATATATTGATTTTGAAAACTAAAAAATGTTAAGGGGCAAAAAAATATAAATCTAATTATGAAAATAGGAAAAATTATCAATTTGGTCCTTGTACCATCATGAATACATAAATTAAGTTCTTGTACTTTAAAAGAAATCAATCAAATCCCCGAAGTTTAAAAAATTGTTTAATTGAGTCCATTAGCAGGTTATCCGCCACGTCAACAAGTCACCTGCAGATGTGACACACATGTGCCAGCACAATCAATAGTGACTATGCTGACATGGCATGTAATCCGGCAAATCCGTTATTTGACTCAATTGAACGTTATTTCATAGTTCAGGGATTTGAATTTTTAAGTATGATGATTTTAATTGTCTTTTTTCGGTAGTACGAAGACTAAATTGACAATTTTTTCATGACGTTTGGGCCACTTCCCGGTGGAATTTTTTGATGACTTAAAAAATGATTTGAATGCCTTCCTGATCGAATTTTGAGCTGAAATTTGGTATGAACAAACTAGACTTGATGAAGAACATGCTAAAAAAATTCATCAAAACATTCCACCGGGAAGAGCCCCAAAAGAGGATGTTCGGACAGAGGGTTCTGTCCGAACGTTTGGACCTGATCATTCTTGTATATATATATATATATATATATATATATATATATATATATATATATATATATATATATATATATATATATATATATATATGATTTAGGATCACATACAAACCAATCTTAATTAACAAAGTGCAAATCAATCTTGTCCATCCATGTGAATGAAATAACGGTGTAGATGGATAACCCCCCAAATAAACCCTCATAATATTGCTAATTAGTAGGAGCTAAAAAATCTCCCCCACCCATTAATAGGTCTGATGATTAGTGGTTAAAACAAATCCTACCATTGATTTTATAATATTGGACGGGTGAGATGATTTTGTATTTTGTAAGGGAAGCATACTTTGTATCCGATCTTAACCCTATATATATATATATATATATATATATATATATATATATATATATATATATATATATATATATATATATATATATATATATATATATATATATATATATATATATATATATATATATATATATATATATATATATATGACAAAAGTTCCTGTCCGGACGTCCAGACAGGGAACCGCCGTCTGGACCGCGGCGTTTGGCCGCCTTCCCGGTGGTATTTTTTGATGAAATTTTTATGGCATGTTCTCCATCAAGTCTAGTTTATCCACAAAAACATTCAGCCAAAAACTCAATCGGCAAGGTCGTCAAATGATTTTTGCAAGTTAACTGGTCCGGAATATGTATTTTCCGGACCGGTTAACTTGCAAAAATCATTTGACGACCTTCCCGATTGAGTTTTTGGCTGAATTTTTTTGTGGATAAACTAGACTTGATGGAGAACATTCCATAAAAATTTCATCAAAAAAAGCCACCGGGAAGGCGGCCAAACGCCTTGGTCCGGACGGCGGTTCCGGTCAGGAGCTCCTGACCGGATCATTACTCTCTATATATATATATAGATTCAAATGAGAACCATGCTTAACGTGAGAACGTGAGAACTCCACTTTTAAGCAGATGTGATGCACTATATCATGTATATGTTGCACATTTTCATGTTGACAAAATATTTAGAAATCTGCCACCACATTTATTTGATATTAGCACGTTTTGTCAAAATTTAAAAAGTGCAATAGATGAGCCTCATAGTGCACCAAGATGTGTTAAAAGTGCATGGTTTTCACGTTCTCACGTATATATATATATGTGTGTGTGTGTGTGTGTGTGTGTGTGTGTGTGTGTGTGTGTATGTATGTATGTATGTATTGGGGTGATTATGAACATGACTCCATGTAAATCATAACCAATGTTTGACAATAAATAAAATGTTGAGATTAACAAGTAGAACCCTCCATATACATATTATAAAATTTTGAAAGTCAAGGGACGATTCCCCTAAAACCCATCCATGATTAGGCCTTCTTTTCCTTGGCCTTAAGATAGGTAGAATAGCTCAAAAGCACACGACCAAAACATTCTGTGTGGTCATAACTCGTAACAGCCATTTGCCAAAAAAAAAAATCGTAACAGCCACATTTTGTTGGCAATCAAATGTGAATTCTCAATTTTAGGAAACTTTAGGATTAATTTATTCCTGAAAAAATGTACTTATTACCTATAACTTATAAGAGACCGTTGGATAGTACCACCTTTCTAGGAATCTCATTAGCAGCACTTAGTTGTAAATGATCCATAGGAGTATAGGACTATTGCTCCATATTGACTTCTTTTCTCGAGAGATGGGAGTATAAATTTAAAAAGGCTTGATAAGTTAAGCTTGGAAGGATTCTAGCTAGAAACCACCTTGGATTTTTTTTATTAGACCATATCTATGCATAGAAATGGTATCGATTTAATCTTAGTATGTTTTAATTTTTTTTTTTGAATGATTTAGACATTTTTGGGTTTACTTTTCTTCATTTGCTCAAAAAGAAAAAATTCTCTTCCTAACATATACCATTGAATTTGAATTTGTTTCCACCACTGTAGGTAATGAATAAAAAATTTCATCCATTACATTTAGGTAGCTTAAGAAGACCTCATTTAAGGTGTGAGGTGTTTCCTCACCAAATATTACCCGAAATAGGACTAAAAAGGTTTGAAAATTCCAATATAAGACTGACATGTTTTTATTCCCAAAATGGGACAAATTACTGTCATGTTTTGGCAGTACCAGACTTCAAACATGACAGTATTTTCCAAATTTGGCAGTAATTACTCTTATTTTGGGAATAAAAAACATGACAGTCCCATTTTGGAATTTTCAAACTATTTTAGTCCTATTTCGGGAACTTTGCCATTTAATTCATGATAGATTTAGAGTTGTTTTTGAAGTTTTAATGAATCAATAGCCTTAAAAACCCCAAAGTCAAACACATTCAACATCTAGTTTCACTTTTTAGTTTTTACACAATCCATATCAGTGAGTTCAATATGAGGTCTAGCATTAAATAGGATTTTTTATGTGTGATTGGACCAAAATATCCCTACTGTTGCCCCAGAACTGCTGCCTGATGCCTGCCGTCGACCACCTGAGTTCCGGCCACCGCCGCCGGAAAAATTTCCAGAATTGTTTTCTGGAGGTCTTGCAACATTTCTGCCGCCCGCCGCCACCGCCGCCGCCGCCACCACCACCGGACCGCCCCCGCTACCAACGGACTGCCTTGGTTGTGCAAGAGAACTAGGGGGACAATTAATTGGGTTAATTAATTGCCGGAGTTTGCCGCCGCTGCCAGAATCCGCCGCCGCCAGAATCCACCGCCGACCGGCTGCCAAAGTGCCGCCGCCACCACGGACTTCCCTGCCACCGACAGACTACCTTGGTTGTGTAAGGAAGCTAGGGGGCTATTATTTAGATCAATTAATTCATTAAATAGAATTAGGGGTAAAAAAGGTAAGTTTAGTCCTATTTAGGGAAAAACATACATGTGGTCCTATTTTGTGAAAAAGTTTGAGTTTTAGTCGGACAATTTTCTCTTTTCACTATGTTTGTTTCAGGTAAATTCTATGGTACCCATAAGGTACCATACATTTGTCCACATGAACCAATGAGAATGTAGTAGTTGAATTATTTAAATCTAAATTAAAAATGATAAAGTGATGTGGTCCAATCTTTATATATATAAAAGCAGAATCGTGAGAACAAAGTGAACAATTCTGGCCACTAGATTATTACACGTGTCAGAAGATGATTAAATTGAAAACATAACAGAACATTCACGATTACAATTCCTTGCTTTTCTCAGAATCAGGCACGTGTCAAATCTTTATTGCTTTACTAATTCAACAAGTAGTCGCACAATTGAATCACGATTGCACGACCTCTCTGCCATGACTGCGACAGTTTCCCCCATTCGCACAACTATATGTATTCTGCATAAGAGAGGATTCAAACTATCAAACTCAAGCGCAGGCATTGTTGCAGTATATTTCTCACCTTCTGTCATATTACAGCCATATTACGTTACTATAATACGGAGTACGTTTTAGGAAAATAGTGAATTTTAGGAATTCCAATAGTGCTCTAAGAACTTTATCATGACGACAATTCTGCCAAACAAAATTCCATTGCACAGATCTCGAAAATAAATTTTCTAGAGCAAGAAATCCAAGAATGTCCGGTACTTCTCTACACCCTTCGTTCCAATTAAAATTATTCCTTCTTTTATTTGTTTACAAGATTCATTATGCTTTTGCTTATATACAAAGAAAATCTCCAATTACAGACAGATGATGAAAAAGAATAAGGAAATGGATATTCGAGAAAATGTCATCACAAATCCAAGTAGGAGAAAGACCATTGGAAGCAAGCCCTCCAGAAGCAGTACTCCAGGTACAATTCAATCTATTATAAATCTATTGTGTATTTATCTTTTACGACTTTCAAAATTCTTAGAAATGTAAATTGAACATATGCTAAAAGGTGTATATATTATACGATAGTATAATTTATTTTTATTAAAAGCTGAAACTGATGAAACTGAAAAATGAGAAATCTAAGTATTACTTAGCAGACCATACTAACAAGATGAACTTCAGATTGATTTTATTTCTATCGATATAAAAGGAAATGATTGAGAATATAGAAATGTACTTAAAAGTTTTTTTTTTAGAAAACAGGTGAATGAATGTAAAGGATTTATGTTAACCTATGAAGTTTTTAATCAAAGGTCCAGGAATTGTAGGGATCTCTCTGATTTATTGTTATTTTACTTCCACAGCAGACAAACCTGAAATGGTACAAGGAACAATGATGAGAAAAGTAAGTATTTCTTAACAGTCCACAATAAGTCCACAATAATAAGATAAACTTCATATTGGCTTTATGTTTAACATTTTGGGACAAATTTTTCTGGCTTTATCTTTAACATTTTGGAACAAATTTATTTAGAAAAACAGTATAATTTAAGGTAGATTTCTTAGTCATTCAGAAATAACAATTACATCCTGATTTTGAAAGTGACAAATACATTTTAAGAACTGATGTAAGACAAAAAAGTTTGACGAAAACATATCCAAAAGCATCAGATCTGAAAATATAAAGACAAAAAGTTTTGGATAAAACTTATCTAATTACCGGAGGTTGAATATTAAGACCATGCTTGAACTTCTTCTCAATGTTTGAGCTGCGAAGATAGACATAAAAAGAAATTAGTTCAGATATCTTTATAACCATACAATGAATTGACAAATCAGTTTGAAAATAAACCCGAACAACAAGAGTAGTTACAGAATACTTTTGATATCCTCAGAATTCAATTTAAATTGAACATGTGGTAAACACTGTAAATTATATAAATTAGATTTTACATATATATAAGAAAATACGTTTGTTAAATGTAGAAAATTTCACAATCTTTCATATTTAATAAAAACAGATAGGTATTGACAATTAACTATGTTACATTACGAAATTTTTAAAGGATGGGTAAAGATTAAGTGAATTGTTACATTAGTTTTAACACATAATGATTTCAAATAAATAAAAATGTGAAGATTGAAGTGTTTATTTGACAGAACAGTCCACTTTATAAAAAAAGGTGAATGAAGTAGAGGAGTTATATTAACCTATTAAGTTTCTTCTTTGAGGTTCTTATACTTCCACAAAATATTGGCAAACCTGAAATGGTACAAGGACCAATGATTAGAAATCCAAATAGGTCTTCACGGAACACAACAACAACAACAACAACAACAATAATAATAACAACAATAATAATAATAATAATAATAATAATAATAACAACAACAACAATAGTACTAATAATAATATTTAGTATTATAAGCTTAAAACTATACTAATAATTGAAGGAAATCGGTTTATTCCAGAAATAGCAATCACACCCTCATTTAAAAACTGGCAAATGAATTTTAAAAACTGGGGTAATTTCGTAAACATCATTTCGAAACAGATCCAAGTAAAAATTATATTAATACACAAGATTAACATAGAAATATGTGATGTCTGAAATATTAAGACAAAAAAGTTTGATGAAAACTTTTCTAAAACTCATCGGTCAATATACTTATACTAACATACACGTTTAATATATAATAACAGATAAATAAATTTGAAGAACCATCAGATCTGAAAATATAAACATATAACATTTTGGAAGAACTTATCTCATTCCAGGCAATCGATTTCTCAAGGCATGTGTCCAGTTTGTTTTCGATGTATGACCGGCGACAGATAGAAAGAAGAAGAAATCAGTTCATCGAGATCTATAACAATACAATAATTAACAAATAAGGTTGAAAAAACAAGAGTAGTTTGAAAAAAAATCAGAGATACCTGACCGGTAGAAGGGAGCTACAGTGTGGCTCAGCACCGACCGGCCTCACCTTCCTCCTTCGACTTCAAGATACGGAGTATCTGTTAAGAAGTTGTATAGGGTGTGGAAGGTATCGGTAATAATGGACGCCGATGGGTGTAAGTGAGTGATAGGGTATGAGGGAGAAGGTGAAGTTACGTATGAAGAAGCTGAAATTTCTAGAGAACTCATTTGGACTGGCAGCGTATATTTAGGGTAGAGTAGGTTTATCTAACCTTCTGGGCCAAATTTGTAATCCGTTGGGCCAAAATTTTAATCAGTTGGGCCAAGTTGTGTGGGTTTAATGGAAAACGGGTAAAGGAATGAAAAACGGGCCAAAGAATGTAAACCTTTTTTGTGATCATGTTTTCCGACTTATCAGGCTTATCAGCTAATTTTTCACCTAAAAAGTGTGGGTTAAGAAGTGGCTGAATTGATTGATTTTGTTGAAATTTATGAAATCCGGTATTATGTCATGGTCAACTCTACGTTGTTGTTTCCCGAGTTACCAGACATGAAAGATTGACAATATTGATATGCAACCCCGATGATGCCTCCAGTAAGTCAACGATAAATGTTTTATACGCAGAAGTTTTTCAAAACGTTTAGTTTGTTTTGTATTACAATGTTCTTAATTCTTTAATTCAACAACTTATTGATATATCTCTCATATCATTTATTTTTTAATCTTATTATATTAAATGTGACTGCTTTGATATTTTTATATGTATATCTCATAACTAAAACCAACAAAATATTGTCCTGTGCGTCGCACGGGTGTGATACTAGTCAAATGAATGGTAGGTACGGTACCCCATATTTTAGAAATGTACTTGTCACCTTTGTTTCATTGCTTTCATCCATAGTTTATGTACACTCGTAGATATGTTGAACAATTTGTTATCATGCCCCTCCGAAATTATTCTATTTGTTTTTTTTTGTAGGCAACCAATTCAAGTAGTGTTATTACTGTCTTTGAGTATTATAATTTATAGAGAAAAGGGGCAAATAAGGCCACGTACTAACAAAAAAGGTCAAATAAGGTCTCATTTAAGAGGATCTGTCCGGCCGTCACCATTTGGGGTGGTTCCCGGTGGAAGTTTTTGATGAAATTTTTTGAGCATCTTATTCAGTAAGTCTAGTTTACTCATAGAAAATTTTAGCTAAAACTTGAATCGGGAAGACTTTCAAATGAATTCTTGAAGATAACTGCGCAGTTAAAAGCACAATTATCTTCAAGAATTCATTTGAATGCCTTCCCGATTGAATTGTTAGCTGAAATTTGGTATGAGTAACTAGACTTAATGAATAAGATGCTAAAAAAATTTCATCAAAAAATTTCACCGAAAACCATCCCAAACGGCGAAGGCCGGACAGAGTCTCATAAATAAGGCCTTATTTGACCTTTTTTGGTTAGTACGTGACCTTATTTTCCCCTTTTCCCTAATTTATACTCCCACCGTCTCTTAGAACTTTGCATCTTTGATTTTTTTTATCAACCAAGTTCAACTTTGGCCAATTATATGTTTTTATAGAAAGTTATTTAATTTATAGTATAAAAATGATATGAAAATATTATAAAAGTAGAATTTATAACTATTAAGTATTACACTAATTAAAATCATGGTCTATTTGTTTGACCTCTTTTAGATATTGGTGGTTAAGATCAAAGGCAATGCAAAAGGTTAGAAAAACAAGAGGAGTCATAAGAAAGAACGTGAAAGAGGATGCATAAAAGGGATCATCATTGTAACAAATTACTGAAATTATTGATTCACAGTGTTATGTGTCTGATTAATTATGGGCATTTGACACATTTAAGAAACAACTCTTCCTCATTAGCCTCACCTGGGAACCAGATAAACTCTAGCCTTCACAACAGACCCATTTGCAAGCTTAAACCCAGGACTCACCGGAAACCCAACAACTAACCCCACATTTAGTAATCTCCCTCCAGAGGAATGCTTCACCACGCTTTCCATGAACTGCGGATGAAACTCCGATCCCTTACTCGCCTCGAAGTGGCTCGGCGGAGGCGGTTCCAGAGAAAACGCCAATAGATGCAGCAGCCAAACCGCCTTCGCAAGCTCCAAAAACTCCCCGTAGAACTGGCTCCGCGGGTGGTTGCCCGCCAGAACCTGCCGCCTCTGCTCCAGATCTCCGAACAGAGACTCCTCCGTTTTGGGGTGGATCATCGCCAGATATTTTTTGAAGCAGAAGTTCCCGAAGCCGCAATTCGGGAGTATCCCCAGCAGCTCGGCTGGATCCATGGCCTTCATGTCTCGGTACTGAGTGAAACACTCCCGCCGGTACTGGTCCGGGTTGAGGAGGGAGGAGAGGCTGCCGTCCATGTAGAATGTCTCGTGGTCGAACCCTTGGAACATTTTCCGGTTCACGTACGACTCCAATGCGTACTTTGCGTGGTTTGTTCCGATGATCGAGTCCGCCGTGGATGTGGTTGCGCCGGGAGATGAGGCGGCTTCGATGGATCTCACGGCCGCGGTTATGTCCCAGTGTGCGGATCGCATCAGCGAGAGAAGTAACGTCGTGAACGATTTTGTAGCTCTTTTTACCAAACTCACCGTGTTCTCGAATAGTGCCGGCGCCGGCGGCAGTGCCACTGCCATAACCAACCATCATAACTTTTAGTCTGTTAGCATACTGATAATATATGTACTGAATGCAAGTGCAATTGTGTAAATTAGGAGCCGGCAATTCAGTTTACAGTTTAGGGGGTGTTTGGAACTGATTCTGCTTCTGCTTCTTTTTTAAAAGCAGAAGCAGAATCAGAATCAGTTTTCAGAAGCTGGTACCTCCCAGCTTCTAAAAAAACTGATTCTGAGAGTAAATTAGAGCTCCAGAAGTACTTCTAGAATTTCACCCAAACACTCCAGTTTCTGCTTCTGCTTCCTGAAAGAGCAGAATCAGTTTTGAGAATCAGATCCAAACACCCCCTAATTTTAATTGGTTTAGGTTCAATCTCGATTTATTCGGTTTGTGAGATATTTTACCAAACTAACATTATTTGTGTTTCGGTTTTGTTTCGGTTCGGTTTAGTTTCAAGTTCAATTTCTCAAAGTGAAAATTATTAGATCCAATTTAGTTAGATTTGATTCGGTTACATATGTTTACTATTAATTTATTTGATCAAGTTCTATATTTTAGAATTAGAAAATGAAAATAGTAGTCCATCTCATTTTTTAGTCCATCTCATTTTCTTGTATTTATTATTTAAATAAAATGTGAAGGTAAATAAAATATAGAAAAAGAAAGGGATAAGGGTCAGATAGGGCCTCGAACTTCGAAAAAATGTCAAATAAGGCCATATTTAGGCTGCTATGTCCGGCTAACGCCATTTGGGGCGGTTTCCGGTGGAATTTTTTGATGATTTTTTTTGAAAATCTTATTCATTAAGTCTAGTTTACTCATATCAAATTTGAACTACCAATTCAATCGGGAAGACATTCAAATGAATTCTTGAAGATAATTGCGCTTTTAACTGCACAGTTATCTTCAAGAATTCATTTGAATGCCTTCCTGATTGAAGTTTTAGTTCAAATTTGATATGAGTAAACTAGACTTAATGAATAAGATTCTCAAAAAATTTCATCAAAAAATTCCATCGGGAACCGCCCCAAATGGCGTCGGCCGGACAGAACATCCTAAATATGGCCTTATTTGACATTTTTTTCAAGTTCGAGACCCTATCTGACCCTTATCCCAAAAAGAAATACTAAAATATTATAAATTAACACATAATTTATATTACTAACACTGATGACATGAAACCGTCTAACTTTTCAACCACTAGAAAATAATTTGCCTCTTACAAGAAATAAATTTATAGTTGAGTAACATTTTTAATATCACATAAAAAATAAAAAATTCAAAGAATTTAAATGAGTCGATGATAAAAAAATGTTGTAAAATTCACAATTTTATTAAAATGAATCATGTGAAATGTATGTGTACTCTAGTTTAATTGAAATTAATGTTAATACAATTTGCTATTCTTATCACCAAACATCTTTTTATAAAGGTAGAGTACAAAATATTACAAATACAAATATTTCTTATTAGCTAACTTCATCATAATGAATGTATGAAATGTGTAAAAGTTAAAATAGTATATGCTAAACATGTATTTTTCATATCTAAACTACGGAGTATTTATTTATATCTTAGTTGAGATGGGATATCTTCTTAATTTTAACTGGAATTTAGTGTTTAATTATACATCCGGCCAGGGGCGGCCCTGGGGGGGGGGGGGGGGGGGGGCAGGTGGGGCGGGTGCCCTAGGCCCAAAAAAAATGAAAATTTTTTAGGCCTTGAATTATTTCTTTATAGTATATTTGAGTAGGCTGAGTTTTAACCCAAAATTAATAATTTTGTACAAGTTCAGGAAGCCCAAGAACGCAAAAGGCCCAAAATTGAAAAAAAGGAAGAACTAACGTGCAGTCCAATTAGTTAAATTTATAAATTTAACTAATTGATTAGCTATATTAAGTTTTGAGCATAATAATGTATTAGAAAAGCTTGATTATGACGCTATAGTTGATGACACCGGCCTTAGAAAGTGTATTGTATCGGGGCGTTATTTATCATTAAATAATTTTTTATTCGGTTATTTTGAAAACATTATTCGACTATGTTTAATTTAACGAATTCAAGTATTTTCTTTATTCTAAATGTATTTAAATATTATTATTTTGCATTTTTATTTAGGTAGAAAAGTGTTTTACAATTTTTTTTAAAATTAGGCCCTATTTTTTTATTGTTTGCCCCTAGGCCTTCGAATATCGAGGGCCGCCCCTGCATCCGGCTAATATAATGTACACCGACGTAAATTAATACTACTAGCTATACTAATACTGATATACTGTAATGGCCAGAATGTCAATAAGTACGAATTGAAGACATATTCAACTAAAATATTTCTGTTATTATGGATGTGTCAATTAAGAATTTCATTGCTTTTAAATGAACTAGACATTTGAAATTTACCCCGAGAATAGATATACATTTTAAGAAGAATTAAAACTAGGAAGTAGATCCTAAATTCTATTGGTTCAATATAAAATATATTTGCTGCTAAAATTTTAATAATACTATAACAGCCTAGTACATACTACGTACTAAGCTAGCAGCTTTCAACCCATACCGTTTGTTGATATCATAAAAAGTAGTGATATTATATAGGTAGATTCTATAGTACCCCAAATGTACCGTACCTTTGTCTAAATGGACCAATAAGAATGATGCAGTTGAATTATTTAAATCTAAATGAAAAGGCATATAATGATTTGAACCAATCAAATGCATGGTAGGTACGGTACCCCATTTTTTAAATGGGTACCGGAGTTGTCACCTATTATATATTATATTGTAAATTTAGGTTTACGTGTTCAGGTAGTATTCCCACAAGGACTACAATTCTAGTTTAACATATGTATTTATACGGCCAGTTGTCATATGAGATTTATTATAGGAATACACATGAAATTTCGTGTCATATTATACACATGGTATGCATGTCTATTTTGGTCTATACGAAGTACTCCCTCCGTCCCATAATTATCTTCATTCTTTCCTTTTTGGTCCGTCCCAAATTTATCTCCTCTTTCCCTTTTTAGTAAAGGATTTGTGGTTCCAATCATTCTTACACATTTCTCTCTCCTCTGCACAACTTTCCACCACACATTTCCCACTTTCTTAATCTCCGTGCCCAGTCAAAACCGAAGTTAATTCTGGGATGGAGGGAGTAGTTTTTTTTAGTATATAAACTTACGTACAGTGCCTTTATACGTATACATATATAAGGAGTGTTGGGATATATTATCCCGGCCTATTACTGTTCAGGAGCCCAAGACATTATCCAGTACGGAGCCCGAGCAGCTAGGCCCATTTCGGCCCATTAGGCCCGATATTGGCCCGTTTGGCCCATTAGGGTGGAGAGCACCCTTTCCCCTTTGCCTATAAATAGGGAGCTTAGCCTCCATATTAGGGGGATCCGCTTCCTTCTTCTTTCCTCTTCTAGAATAGCTTACAAGACTCCATTAATGGGAGCTCAAAATGTACTATGTAATGGTGAGGAGAGTCCTAATGAGAAAGAGATGGCTTGGACATTAGCCTAAAAAGTCCCGTGGTTTTCTCCCTTTCGGGTTTCCACGTAAAAACTGAGTGTTCATACATATATTTACTATATCGTGTTGGATTAAACTCAACACTAGCGCCGTCTGTGCGAATCTGTTCAAAAAGATTCATGTGTTCTCTTGTCCTTGAGTTTCTACAAAAAATTTCATACGGAAAAGCTACTGATCCGAGCAACAAAAAAAAAAAGAAGAAAAATTTCTAGAGGGAAGAAGAATGGACAGATTTCAACAAGGAAATGAAGAAAGATTTCTGGTAAAATGATTCCCAGAAGTTCTAGGTCTGAGAAAAGAAAAGTTTTCTGGTGCAGAGCTCTACTGATTGGGGAAGACAACCGGATGTGGATCGGGCTGGGGGACCTGGGACCTGAGGCAACCGGGCTCGAGCTCCCCTGGCTAAATCGTCATTCATGGCGCGACTGGATGAGGGTCGCAGACTCGCGCCTCGCTCCTGTTCGCTGCCAGCAACGCCGCCAGCAACGCCGCCAGCGGGTAGATGGAGCTTGGTGAGTTCTTTCCGCCATCAATGGCTGTTCTGGAGCTCGGGTTATTGATTCAAGCAACAACAACATCTGCCGACCCGAAGCAGTTCACGAGCGAGGCATTCCAGCTGGATTCCAAGAGCAGTTCATGGGGCTGGGAGACGTTGCGCGGTGGAACAACCAGAGATGTGGCCCTGTCCTATCCGCGGACTCAAATAGTCAAATGTGGAGACTAACTGGCTACGTAGTGGTTTTGTTGACCTGGTCAATTCGTGCAAGAGGGAGGAAGGGAAGACACCGCTCGTAGTTATTCGCTGCTCGCCTGAAGCCGTTCCCACCGAACGTCCGCAGGAGTGGCCAACTAATAAGGATGTTTTTACTTGGACTGTAATTTGTCCCAGATCAGACCAGACCAGACCAGTCCAGACCAGACCAGACCAGTTCAGACCAGACCAGACCAGACCAGACTTGGATAGTTATAAAAATACAAAGAAACCAGACCTTACCAGACCAGACCAGACCAGTTCAGACCAGACCAGACCAGATCAGACCAGACCAGACCAGCAAATTACAGTCCAAGTAAAAACATCCTAAAGGGTCAACTTATTTGAACAATTTTGATCAAGTCAAAATTAATAAGGATGCCCACAATTTCATCGCACTTGGAATTTCATTGCACCTGGATACCACATGCCGAACGTCTCCATTATCCTACAGCTAAGTACCACTTGCTCATCTTTTTTACCGATTGAAGTACTTGAATAATAGTTTAAACTACTAGTGTTGCTAGTTTTTATCACCATTATTTATTAGGGAATAAACTTTCCTGAAATTAAATAATGCCGGGCAAAACTTGAATGAGTAAACCTCTAGTGATAATTATCTTCACCGTCATTTAAAGTTAATGACTGGTTATGGTGGGCCCGTCGGCCCACTCCCGATCGGCTTTAATTAGCGATCGAAGCATAACTGAATGACCTATGATAGGTTAACATCAGTATTATTACTTGATACATCATTATTATTTATTGGGGATAAAAATGTCCCGAATTAAATAATACTGAGCGAAGCTCTAGTGATAGTTGGTTCGGCCAACTAATTTATTAAATATTTAATTGTTGGTGGGCCCGATTAGCCCACTCTCGATCAGCTTAATTAAGCGATCTGTGCGTCTCCAGGAGGGTAGTGCCACGACGACGCGTTTTAATTTGGAGATTACGCATTAGTCTACATGGCGCAAAGTGTTCGGTTGACGGGCGTACCCTAGTACCATCTGCGCCACTAGGCGAATTGACTGTGCCAAATGCGGCTTGTGGGGCCCGAGGGCACCAAAGCACTCAGCCTCATTACTCGAGGACAGTGCAACAAACTTGGGTCTGAGTTCAAACTCACAGACCAATGATTATTTTTATGAGACGTTCGGCAGGCTGCTAAGTGGCCCCACGGCAAGCTGCTACGTCCCTTAACCCCGCACGATGAGCCGGGCCGAGGGTCACGATGACCCATAGGCCGGTAATCGTGGATGTTAAAGAGAAATCCATGCAGATGGTTATGTGTGTGTATATATTGTCGGCCCGTGCGGCCCGTTACCACGCTTATTGTGCAGCTGAAATCACTCGACGCGCTCGAGCGAAATGATTAAAAGACGCTCGGCCTGAGTCTTGAAGACGTTCAGGGCCAGCCAAAGAGGAGACCATCACGGCTGAGGACCGTGAGACGAGCATCTCCACCTAGAGGCCGAGGGCCTAGAGGAGACCACTACGGTTGAGAACTGTGGGACGAGCATCCCCACCCCAGAGACCGATGGCTCGGGAGAGAACACCTTGTAGCCGAGGGTCTAGAAGGGACTACCACGACGGAGAATCGTGAGACGGTCACCCGTCATTCCGAGACCGAGGGCCTAGAGGAGATCGTCACGGTCGAGGGCCGTCTGACACCATCATACCATGACCGGCCTCTCGGCGCGGCATGTTCATGTTTGAAGACCGGCCTCGTCCCCGCGATGCGCGGATGAGGACCGTTGCTTGATGCTCAGAACGGCTTCATATTGTCGACATCATTATATCACGACCGGCCTCTCGGCCCAGTGTGATTATCATATGTGAAGACCGGCCTCGTTCCCGCACTGCGCGGACGAGGACCGTTGCTAAATTCTTTCAGGTCGGCCTCTCATTGCCGACGTCATTATATCATGACCGGCCTCCTGGCTCGGCGTGTTTTCCACATTTGAAGACCAGCCTCGTCCCCGCCCTCGCGGACAAGGACCGTTGCTTGATTTTCTCAGATCGGCCGCTCATTGCCGACACCATTATGCCACGACCGGCCTCTCGGCTCGGCGTGCTTATCTTTTGAAGACCGGCCTCGTCCCCGCCCTCGCGGACGAGGACCATTGCTTGATTTTCTCAGATCGGCCGCTCATTGCCGACACCATTATGCCACGACCGGCCTCTCGGCTCGGCGTGCTTGTCTTTTGAAGACCGGCCTCGTCCCCGCCCTCGCGGACAAGGACCATTGCTTGATTTTCTCAGATCGGCCGCTCATTGCCGACACCATTATGCCACGACCGGCCTCTCGTCTCGGCGTGCTTATCTTTTGAGGACCGGCCTCGTCCCCGCCACCTTGCGGACGAGGACCGTTGTTTGATTCTTTCAGGTCGGCCTCTCGCTGCCGACACTATCAGGTTATGTTCGGCCTCTCGGCACGACATATTTATCTTTCGAAGACCGGTTTCATCCCCGCGCTGCGTTGGATGAGAGCCGTTGCTCGGATATATCGGCCTGACCGGACACTATTGCCATTTCCATTATCAGGACCGACTGCTCAGCGTCATTATGATCATTGTATATCGGCTCCCAATGCCGACCTTCTTGAGTTAGCGATCAGGCTCACCCCTCCCTTCAGGAGGGTGATCATCGCCTTCGCACGACGACCAGCATTTCCATCGCCTCGTCATTATATTCGTTCGCTATGCCACCACCATTATGTGTGACATTCCGTGATCCCTGCGAGTTTCTTGGATACCGAATGTCTTCTTCGATGTAGGAAGATCGGTAGGACCATAGACCAGGGACGGGCAAAGAAGAGCTAGGGAATCTCGATGTAGATAAACCTGTTCCTCCTTGCGAGTTTCGCGGATACCGAACGTCTCTTCGAAGCAAGAGCGCCGGTAGGACCAAGAACCAAGGACGAACAAAGAATATAGATTGCCTCCCTCAAACAAAAAAAAAAAACAAAAATAAAAAAAAAAAAAGAAAAAAAAAAGATTGGGAGAAGAGGAGGGTAGCTCCTATGTGGAAGGGAATCTTGCCCGGGCGTGCCAGATCTTCTCCCACCGCCGAAGACGAACGCCTCTCGATGTAGAGGTTAGTAGAGACGCGGAGGGGGCTAGACGAACCAAGGGAGCTTTGCCAAGATAAACCTGTTTATCCCACAATGACCATGGATCGATGGACGTGGGATAACAAAGTCGGGAACCCGTGAGGGTAAACCAGTTCGTCCCTGCGAGTTCCTTGGGTACCGAACGTCTTCTTCGAAGCAAGAGACGCCGGTAAGACTAAAAGGACCACGGACGAACAAAAAAAAGGGGGAATCTCGATGTAGATAAACCTGTTCCTCCTTGCGAGTTTCGAGGATACCAGACGTCTCTTCGAAGTAAGGACGCTGATAGGACCAAGAACCAAGGACGAACGAAGACTAAAAGACTCCCAAAAAAAAGAGAGAGAGAGAGAGAGAGAGAGAGAGAGAGAGAGAGAGAGAGAGAGAGAGAGATGCCAGAAGAGCACGGAGCAAAGAATGATCTTATCCCTCGGCGCTATTGGCCGGGAAGTACAAACTGAAAAACATATGTAAAGAATAATTACAAAACTTAAGTACGAAGAATGAAGTGGCCGACGACGATCGGCTAACATCAGGCTTTCTTTTGCCTTGGACGACGAATACCAGCTCCCCAGATCAGACAGAGGGACGACGCACAGGTCCACCCTTCCTCCCAGGATGAAGTCCTGACAGACGATCGGCTTCTCAGCGCCATCGTGTCTCTTTCACGTTCGGATCGCCCCATTCCCTCCAGGATGGCGACGAACGTCTTAGGCAGTGCGATCGGCCCCTCAGCGCCATCGCACTTGGCTTCACGGTTCGGCCCGCCCATTCCCTTCAGGATGGCGACGACCGTCTTATGCAGTACGATCGGCCCCTCAGCGCCATCGTACCCAGCTCACGTTCAGCTCGTCCATCCCTTCCAGGATGGCGACGAACGTCTTATGCATCACGATCGGCCCCTCAGCGCCATCGTGTCCCATGGTTCGGCTCGCCCATTCCCTCCAGGATGGCGACGACCGTCTTATGCAGCACGATCGGCTTCTCAGCGCCATCGTGTCTCTTTCACGTTCGGATCGCCCCATTCCCTCCAGGACGGCGACGAACGTCTTATGCAGTGCGATCGGCCCCTCAGCGCCATCGCACTTGGCTTCACGGTTCGGCCCGCCCATTCCCTCCAGGATGGCGACGACCGTCTTATGCAGCACGATCGGCTTCTCGGTGCCATCGTGTCTCTTTCACGTTCCGATCGCCCATTCCCTCCAGGATGGCGACGACCGTCTTATGCAGTACGATCGGCCCCTCAGCGCCATCGTACTTGGCTTCACGGTTCGGCTCGCCCATTCCCTTCAGGATGGCGACGAACGTCTTATGCAGCACGATCAGCGCCCCAGCGCCATCGTGTCTGGCTCACGTTAGGGTCGCCCATCCCTTTCAGGATGGCGACGAACGTCTCTTATGCAGCACGATCAGCGCCCCAGCGCCATCGTGTCTGGCTCACGTTAGGGTCGCCCATCCCTTTCAAGATGGCGACGAACGTCTCTTTATGCAGCACGATCAGCGCCCCAGCGCCATCGTGTCTGGCTCACGTTAGGGTCGCTCATCCCTTTCAGGATGGCGGCGAAACGTCTCTTATGCAGCACGATCAGCGCCCCAGCGCCATCGTGTCTGGTTCACGTTAGGGTCGCCCATCCCTTCCAGGATGGCGACGAACGTCTCTTTATGCAGCACGATCAGCGCCCCAGCGCCATCGTGTCTGGTTCACGTTAGGGTCGCCCATCCCTTCCAGGATGGCGACGAACGTCTCTTTATGCAGCACGATCAGCGCCCCAGCGCCATCGTGTCTGGCTCACGTTAGGGTCGCTCATCCCTTTCAGGATGGCGGCGAACGTCTCTTATGCAGCACGATCAGCGCCCCAGCGCCATCGTGTCTGGTTCACGTTAGGGTCGCCCATCCCTTCCAAGATGGCGACGAACGTCTCTTTATGCAGCACGATCAGCGCTCCAGCGCCATCGTGTCTGGTTCACGTTAGGGTCGCCCATCCCTTCCAGGATGGCGACGAACGTCTCTTTATGCAGCACGATCAGCGCTCAGCGCCATCGTGTCTGGCTCACGTTAGGGTCGCCCATCCCTTTTAGGATGGCGACGAACGTCTTTTATGCAGCACGTCTGCCCCTCGGCGCTGACATGCCCGGTTTATCGACGAGAGCCACCGCTTTCTATCACATCTCCCATTCCTTCTCTCTTACATTGCACCCATACATTACATGCATTCATGCATTCATGCATCATACCTCATACATTCATACATACACTGATACACACATGCGTCATGTTTTGACAGTACCGCGACGTCGGTTTATAGATGCATGGACCTCTAAGCTTCTCCGTTGGAAAGCTCAAGTCAGAGTCCTTTACTCTTGCCTGATGCATTCAGGGGGAGCGTGCCCGTGGAGGAGCACCCTTCGCCCGACCCCGTCGGGAAGGGGGGTGTCTCACCGGCAGGTTACGTTCAGGAGTGTGGACATCCACTCATATGTTATGATTATTCGAAGACACAGGTTCCAGCTAGACAGAGGCAGAGCGCAGGCAAGGATATACTTTCTCGAGCAGATTCGCGCACTCACTACTCAAGAAACTGGGGGACTTGTGTTGGGATATATTATCCCGGCCTATTACTGTTCAGGAGCCCAAGACATTATCCAGTACGGAGCCCGAGCAGCTAGGCCCATTTCGGCCCATTAGGCCCGATATTGGCCCGTTTGGCCTATTAGGGTGGAGAGCACCCTTTCCCCTTTGCCTATAAATAGGGAGCTTAGCCTCCATATTAGGGGGATCCGCTTCCTTCTTCTTTCCTCTTCTAGAATAGCTTACAAGACTCCATTAATGGGAGCTCAAAATGTACTATGTAATGGTGAGGAGAGTCCTAATGAGAAAGAGATGGCTTGGACATTAGCCTAAAAAGTCCCGTGGTTTTCTCCCTTTCGGGTTTCCACGTAAAAACTGAGTGTTCATACATATATTTACTATATCGTGTTGGATTAAACTCAACAAGGAGTATAAATTAAAACTCATGTAACATAAATAGGTATATAATTCAGTTCGATGAGAAAATCAATTTAATATGAAATGCGAATCAGGTATGCCGGAAGAGCATAAAACATGACCATATACGAATGTTATATTTTCCAATACTGTATGTATATATAAAACATTTTACGAAAGTGCCTTAATACTCTAGGATTTGGAAGCTAGTGATTGGATACCCACGTTTAAAGTTTTGGAGGCAGAACTTGGATAATTTTGTTTCCCCACGAATTGAGTACGAGTTGGTTTTACTGACTACGACTCCCACGCTGAGTTTGGGTTGTTTCAGTTTCGGCTGGACCATTCATTCTCCCACGCTGAGTTTGGGTTGTTTCAATTTCGGCTAGACGATTCATTTTCCCACGCTGAGTTTGAGTTGTCTCAGTTTCGGCTGGACGATTCATTCTCCCACGTTGAGTTTGGGTCGTTTTAGTTTCGGCTGGACGATTCGTTCTCCCACGGTATGCTAGCATACAACCCCGATCAGGCAGTGGCGGAGCCAAAGATTTTTCGAAGAGGGGGCGTACTGAAAGCTAAGAATTTTGTGTATTTGCTCAACATATAATAAAAACAATAAAAGTGTAATACATTACCACAAATTAGTTCATTACATACTGCTTGACTAATATCTTAATCTTGGTAGATCAATCATATGAGTTTTAATTTGTTCAAAATGTTGTACAATAATTTTATGTTGGAAAACACGACTCTCATCCCTTTTCAGGATCACGAGCTCATAGACTCTTGTACACCTATGTATCCACACGCTCACAATACAAAGATCCAATCTGACAATATCACTTTGTATTACTCTCACTTACTTTTTGTATATGAGACTATTTCACTCTACCTAACTTGATCACATACACTTCATCAAACGATATCTTTGAGCCTTTTTCTCTCACAAGAAGGCGCTCATTCTCCTCTTTCAAGGAGACCCTGACTTTCACTCACTCAAGGGCTCTGCTCAAAATTCTCTACACATTTAGATTCTTCCAAAAAGTATCCACAAGCTTCTCTTATCTTTTGGAAGGATTAAAAAAAAACCCACAATTCCTCAAAATGTTCTAGAGGCTTCTACACACTTTCACACGATTTTAGTGAGTTTCACACTTCTCTAGAAAACTCCACATTATTATTGTAGAACATTCAATGCTTCTCTACATACATATATAGAATCCTGGACATCTTTAAAAATTCTAAAATTGTCATGAATTTCTCCACTAAGGAGGAGATCCAACATAGTCTCGAGAATGTTTTAATCTTTTTGTTACAAGAAATGTGACAACACATTCATCAAACTCAACACTTTCTTGCTCACTATAACCACGAAAAGTCAACCCATGTGTCATTAAATGTTTAAAACAATCTACGCCTGCATTCAAATGAGTGTGGTATGTTGCGGCCAATACTTGTACTCCTAGAGACATGTACGTTTCCTCAAATACTTTATGTTTTATTTTAATTGGTATTTATTTTTGAAAAAAGGAGGGGCATTAAATATATTATAGGTAGTAGTACTAAAAAAAATTGCCCGAAGCGGGGGCACTTGCCACCTCATGCCCCTCCCCAGCTCCTCCACTGCGGTCAGAGTCCCACAAACCCCACTTATATGATGATCTTTGTATCCCTAGCTAGAGTCTAGTCCTAAGAGTAAAGGCTAAAATAAATGAATAAAGATGAAGTACTCATAAAGCTGGATAAAATGTTTATGAATTTGAACAAGAATTATGTGCGGTTATTCCATTATTAGATATACGCTTTCAACCTAATGATTATTTCTATGTGATATAGTCATATTAAAAGTCATGGACATGTTAGAAAGGACACGAATTAAAAAGAAGGTTTTGGTAAAGATTATATGAAATCTTTACACGTATCTTTGAATATGACTTTTTGACAAAATTCTCATGATTTATGTTCTAAGTGATAAATTTATAATTATATTATTGGAAATAATAGTATTAAGTTAAACTGGACTTCTACGATGTTAATGTGTAATATGTTTTACTCAGTTGTTTTAGTTATGTAAGTTGACTATAATGATATATATTAATGTTTCTTTGTCACATATTTGAGAAGCCTTAAAAAAAATACAAGTTTGTTATTACATGTTATATTATAGTACCACTCAGCAATTCATTGCTGAGCGTGTAGTTTTTCTACACGTAGGTGAATATGAGGAGCAAGCTGGAGCCCCGGGACAATGAGACATCTGGACGAGAGTGCATTTCACATGTTTCTTTTATTGTCATGTTATAAATAAGTTGGTACAACCAACACCGTTTTAAAATAAATTATGCTAATGTAATAATCGGAGTTTTATTTCAAGTTGTTATGTATTTGGTTAATTGTCTTTTATTTTCAGACTACCATTGAACCAAAATAATATCAATCTTCTAGCCGAAACTGAAACAACCCAAACTCAGCGTGGGAGAATGAATCGTCCAGCCGAAACTGAAACAACCCAAACTCAGCGTGGGAGAATGAATCGTCGGTAGTAACCAACTAATCCCAGAAAACTCCTCACTACTGTCACATTCCTTGGTGGTTTCCAATTCAAGATAACGGCTACTTTAGTCGGATCAACTCTTATACCTCCTGCAGAAATAACATGGCCCAAGAATGTAACTTCTTTGAGCCAAAATTCACATTTTGACAGTTTAGCATAAAGTTGATGTCCCTTAAGCGTCTGTAATACAATCTTGAGATGCTCTACATGATCCTCGGGAGTCCTTGAGTACACCAGAATGTCATCTATGAAAACCACCACAAACTGATTAAGATATGGCTGGAAGATTGTGTTCATGAAACTCATAAAGGCGGTTGGAGCGTACGTTGGTTAAACCAAAAGGCATAACTAGAAACTCATAATGGCCATATCTGGTACGAAAAGCGGCTTTAGGAATATCATCCTTCTTGACCAGTAATTGGTGATATCCAGATCGAAGATCAATCTTTGAGAATACACTGGCCCCTCTCAATTGGTCAAATAAGTCATCTATTTTGGGCAATGGATACTTATTCTTCACGGTCATTTTATTCAATTGTCGGTAATCTATACATAGGCGCATAGATCCATCTTTTTTCTTGACAAACAATACTGGTGCACCCCAAGGAGATACACTTGGCCTAATGAATCCCTTGTCCAATATAAAGTGAACATACCAACGATGACATCATTGTTTGGCTCCTCCTCCCTGCCTTGCATTGCATATGTGCGTGCTGGGGCCCGTCCCTGGATTGGTCTATTAACTGTGTCTGAAGTAACTCGAGTGTTTCCCGGATTCTGTTGGTTACCTTGTTGTTTTGGTGGTGTAGGTGCAGATGAGGTGGTATTACCCACCTGTCCCGGGCAATCTTGCAATCTTTCATCAAATGACCTAGTTGACCGCATTGAAAACAAGTCCTATTAGCTCTTCAACACTCTCCCCGATGATGTCGGTTGCATTGTGGACAAAGTGGTACACTTCCTGCCTGAGAGTATTGTTACCTTGGTTGGTTACTATTTGTGATCGATTCAATTCTAGGACCTCATGAACTAATTAGCACCACCGGACGGGTTCTCAAAGATGAGAAACAAGCAACACTTCTCTTAACCTCTGTACCGAATAGTTGGGAGACTCTTGTCGTCACTCTAAGTAATTATGCTCCCAATTGCAAGGTGACTATGCAGTTGGTCACACATGTCCCGATGAACGAAGAAGCCCTAAGAAAAGAAGCCGAGAATGATCAATCATATGCCATCATGTCACAAAACAACCAACGAGGGAAGGCAGAAATGGAAGAAAGAAAGTGGATTAGATCAATCATATGCCCTCATGTCAGATTGTAGAAAATTTTTACGAGAGAAGCCCCAAACGAGTCAGAATACTCGCCTAGAAGATGTTGAGAATATAGTCAATGTGTCATCAGACGTCTTACTTCTTACACATGGTGAACAAAAATGTCTACATGTAGGTAGTCGTGATGTCGAGTGGGTGGTTTATACAGCCGCATCATTTCACGTCACCCCACACCAAAATCTATTCACAATCTATAAGCCTGGAGACTCTGGAGCTGTGAAGATGGGAAACACCAGTTTCTCGAAGATCGTTAGCATTGGTGATGTGCACATAACACCCAATATTGGATGCACAGTTGTGTTGAAGGTGTTCAAAATGTTCCGGATATCATATGGAATCTTATCTCTGGTATAACTCTGGATCATCAAGGATATGATAACCAATTCAAAGAAGGTACATGAAAGTTATCTAAAGTTTCTTTGATTGTTGCAAGTGTTCATCTTTGTGGTTCCATTTATAAAACTCATGTAAAGTTGTGTCATCCAAATATCAATATTATTGTAGAAGAGTCATCACCAAACTTGTGGCACCAGAGCTTGGGCCATTTGAGTGTGAAAGAACTGACAACTCTTGATAAGAAAGAAATCATTTTCATTGGCAAAGGTGTTGCCTTGTATCCATGCAGCACTGTCAGGAAACAACATCGAGTTTCCTTCAGTTGCACCAGAAAGAACCATTCAAAGTTACTCAAACTTGTCCACTCTGATGTATGTGGAGTGTGGACCCATTAAAGAGGAGTCACGTAGAAAAAGTAGATATTTTGTGACATTCATTGATGATGCATCATGAAAGGTATGTGCTTACAGTCTCAAAAGTAAGGATCAAGTGTTTGATCGTTTCAAATTATTTCATGCCATGGTAAAAAGAGAAACACGGAAGAAGTTGAATTGTCGAGAGTGCACTTCCCGACAATTCTCAGCATGTTGCACTCACTATTTCCGCTACACCATTGTGTTGTGGGGTTCTGGAACCGTCGCTTTCTAAACTACTCAAGTCATTCGGGGGTGAAGCTGTGCAGACACCTTGTTATCTTATAAATAGGTCACCTTCGGTTCCCTTAAACTTCGAAGGTGACTTGTTTATAAGATAACAAGCTATCACCACAGCTTAACCCCATAATGCTTGGGTAGTTTAGTCATTCTAAGCATGCAATGAACTTTCCGCGCAATGGTTCGATTTATTATTTTGGCTACACCGTTGTGTTGTGGTGTTCGTGGAATCGTCTTCTCATGTCTGATTTCATATGTAGCGCAATATACCGAGAACATCTGAGAAGTGTACTTTTCTCCATATTCTGAACGCAGTTACCTCAACTTCTTTCTTGTTTCTCTTTCTACCTTTGGCATGAAATAATTTGAAATGATCAAACACTTGATCCTTACTTTTTAGACAATAAGCCCATACCTTTCGTGATGCACCATCAATGAATGTCACAAAATATCCGCTTCCTCGATCCAAATAACTCCTCTTCAATGAGTCCACATACATTGGAGTAAGAGTGAACAAAAAAAACCGAAACCGACCGACAAACCAACCAAAACCGAACCGACCAAAACCGAAACCGACTCAAATTGAAACCGACTCAAACCGATTAATCATTGGCGGTTCGGTTTATGGTTTCAACTTTGGGGTTAAAAAAACGACCGAACCGAAACCGACCAAAAAAACATGTTAAAACCGACCAAAACCGACACGAACCGACCGATATTAACCGAACCGAAACCGACTCAAGTAGTGTTGTTCGGTTTACAACTTCACCTTTTCCAAAACTGAAACCGACGAAACCGAACCAACAAACGCCCCTACATTGGAGTGGACAAGTTTGAGTAACTCGGAATGATTCTTTCTAATGAAACTGAAGGCAACATTTTTGCCAATGGAAATGCATTATTTCTTAACAAGACTTGTCAGTTCTTTCGCTCTCAATTGGCCCACCATTCGATGCCACAAGTTTGGTGATGTCTCTTCTTCAACAACATTGAGACTTGCATGACACAACTTTACATGGATTTCATAAATAAAACCACAACTATGACCTCTTGCAACAATTTTTTTTTAGATAACTTCAATGTACCTTCTTTGAATTGATTATCATATCATTGATGATCCATAACTACATCGCAGATAAGATTCAATCTGAGATTCGTTCCCCAACATGTCAAACATCCTTCAACACAAATGTGCATCCGAAAATTGGTTGTTATGTGCACATCAACAGTGCTAACGACCTTCGAGAAACTGATGTTTCCCATCTTCACAGTTCCAAATTCTTCAGGCTTATATGTTATGTATAGATTTTGGTGTGGAGTGGTGTGAAATGATGCGGCTGTATCAACCACTCACTCAACATCACAAGTACCTACATGTAAGATTCTTGTTCCTCGTGTGTAACAAGGTAAGACGTCTCATGACACATTGATCACAGTCTTACCATCTTTTAGGCTCGTATTTTCACTCGTCTCGGGCTTCTCTCCTATAAATTTTCTACAAATCTCTTTTTCTATGTTCATTTATCACAATAATTGCAATACCCTTCAAACCAAGTATTGTTTTCAAAGGACATACGTCATTCTTGCGATCTGTTGCGAACTTCAGAATTTCCTTTATTTTGACATTGACCTTGACCTCGACCTCTTCCTTCATTTCTGGCCCACCCCTTCGTATGTTAGTTTCTGATTCAAGGTCATATGATTGATCAGTCCCGACATCTTTCATTCGGGTTTGTTCGTTCAATCGTAACATCTATGACCATCTTTCATAACCACCTTGCCATCGGGAGCACAATTGTTGAGAGTGACAACAAGAGTCTCACACCTGTCAATTAGAGAGCTCAAGAGGAGTATCGCTTGTTCCTCATCTTTGAGAATTCATCTAATGGTTTTAACTGGTTCACGAGATCCTAGAATTGACTCGTGTGTTCTTACACCGAAATACCACCACGTAACTTGTGGTTTACCGATCGTATCATTAGTATCATCTTATTTCGAGCAGTTTTTTTATATATGCTACCAAACTTCTCTCATAGTGTGTAAGCACTTTACTCTTGAGAAACATGGTGAAACACACTATGATCGACCCACTAAAGAATTTGAGCGACAACTTTTCTATTCATTTTAGCCCATTCTTCATCCGTCTTTTTATTCGGTTTGGCACCTTTATTATCAAGAGCACTAGCTAAATCCTTTAAATATAGTAAATCTTCCATCTGAGATTTTCACACATTGTAATTTTTGTGGAAGTGAGTGCAATCATGATGTCTGATGATGATTTTTTCATAATAGTGCCGAATATAGAGTTTTTCCACTTTTAGTCATCCGACTATTATGTCATTGACACTTTTGGTACTCAACTTTGATTTTTTCCATTTTTAGTTCTTAACTATTGCGCTAGAGACACTCTTGGTACCCGTCTTCGAAAATTTCCATATTTAGTCCTTCAACTTTCATAAAAGTGACACTTTTAGTCCTTCAAATATTATAATAGTGACATTTTTAGTCCTCCACTTATTGTGTAAAAATCATAATGGTAGGACTAAAAATGTCAATTTGACAATACTCAGGGACTAAATGTGGGAAATCTTGAAGTCGAGGACTAAACGTGTCTCTAACACAATAGTTGAGGACTAAAAATGGAAAAATTAGAAGTCGAGTACCAAAAGTGTCATAGACATAATAGTCAGGGGACCAAAAATGACAAAAACTCGCCCAATATATCTAGTACCTTAATTTAGAAGCCAAATTTAGTCAACCGGAGCTCACCGCTGAATCTAGAATGATTGATAATAGTAGGTACTAGTCTGCCCTCGTCCAAAACCGGTTTAGAAAGCGATGAACCGGTCTTACAAAGTAAGAATCATGTTGGTCCGCTCTAGGCAGCAGCCCAGACACAAGTGTCTGTGACATGTCGACAAATGGCGACACGCGGATGACACGTTGCTGATGTGGGGACAAAGGGATAGCTGGCATGCGATAATTCAATGGGCAACCAGTTCGGTGGACGATGATATGATTGTTGATGTGGGGTTGACTAGACGATGATGTGGAGCTGACGTGTGTCGCCTTCTTCCATCAGACGGAGCGTATGTCGTGTGTCGTGACTTCCCACCACTTGCTGGCGGATGGCAGCGCGTGCGGTGGCTTTTGGTGGCTGGTTGGTCGCCAAAAATACTAGATTACTCCTGGCGGAGAAACGAAGCCAATGGTATGTTCAGATCTTGATTTAGAGAAACTTAAAAAAGACGTTTTTCTAACCTATAGATTTATTTTGAAAAATGAGAAAAGTGTATGAAAACTCAACCCCGATCTGATACCACTTGTTGGGATTGAAAAAAATCTTCTATTCAATATCAAGAAAATAAATACAATAGGAGAAGCAAACTTGTAAGGATATTTCACCCTCATTCTTGGAAGTTTCCAAGAGACATCTATCACATTCTTGGAAGGAGCTCTCCAACAAGTAAAGATGAGAGAAGGTTTGGAGATAGCTAGAAACCTCCCTAGCCATGTGAATGGAAGCTTGGATGCAACTTCATCTTGTATCCAAACAAGTCCTATAAATAGAGTGATTTTTGTTGTTCATTAGCATCAAATTCTAAAGTCAGAAAAGTTGTGGAGAGTGAAATACACTTCGTGTACGAGTGTTTTAATGATGATTGATTTTTTGTAATAGTTGAGTGTGAGAGTTTGCTCCTCCTATGGTAATTCTGTTCTTGATATTGAGTAGAATAATTTTCCAATCCCAACAAGTGGTATCAAAGTGAGGTTGAGTTTTCACACACTTGTTCTCATTTTTTCAGAAAAAATTCTACAAGTTACATCATCTGACACTTGTCGCCACGTCAACGCCAGCGCAGAGGCAGGTGTTGACACATGTGTGCCTGAGTTTCAACACTGGGCTACTACCTGAACCAGACTGAACCGGTTACAACTTGATAAGCCCGGTTCAGTGACATCCAAACCGGTTTGGGCGAGGTCAGACCAGTTCCTACCATTATCGACCATTCCGGATTCAACGGTGAGCTCCGTTTGTCCAATTTTGGCTTTGAAAATAAGGTAGGAAATATATTGATCACTTTATTATGGAAAAACATCACCAGACATCATGATTGCGCTCACTTCCACAAATTATAATATGTGGAAGCCTCAAATGGATGATTTGTTAAATTTGAGGGATTTAGCCGATCTTCTTGATAATAATGAAGCCAAACCGGATAAAAAGACGGATGAAGAATGGACTAAGATAAATCGAAAAACTGTCGCACAAATTTGACAGTGGATCAATCATATTGTGTTCTACCACGTTGCTGAAGAACAGAGTGCCTACATACTATGGGAGAAGCTTGGTAGCATGTATCATGCAAGAACTGTCTGAAATAAGACATTACTAATGAGACGATTAATAAACCACAAATTACGTGATCTATATCATCACATATTCCTCTCAATGATGAGGAGATCCATGATACTGCTAAACAAGAGAGTGATGGTTCAGTAGATGCTCCTGATGATCACAATGATGATATTCCTTAGCAGGGGGATCCTTCATCTGTAGACAAAGCTGAAGGTACTCAAGTTCGATGTTCTATGCGAGGCATAGTTCCACAGAGAAAATTCTCCACATTGAAATGGATACTTGTTGCCAGCGAGCATCACAAGAATGAAAGAAATGAAGAAAAAGGTGGAGGATGAGATTTGCAAGGAAATTCTACCCTCTTTCTTCGAAGTTATCAAAAGGCATCTAACACATTCTTAGAAGAAGCTCTCCAACAAGTAAACATGGGAGAAGATTTGGAGATAGCTAGGAACCTCCCTAACCATGTGAATGGAAGCTTTGGATGCAACTTCCTCTTGTTTCCAAACTAGTCCTGTAAATAAAATGCTTCTTGTTGTCCATTCGGATTGTATTATAAAGTGAGAAAAGTGTGTGAAGAATAAAATACACTTAGAGTAGGAGTGTATTAGTGAGGATTGCTCCTCTTATTTTAATTATGTTCTTGATTTGAACAGAAGAATTTTGCAATCCCGACAAAACTCATACTCAACTATTGCAAATAACCAATTCTCAATAATATACTCTTTCTCTAAGTGTATATCATTCTACACACACCTTGTCACTTTTTTTTCCACTTAGAGTAGGAGTGTATTAGTGAGGATTGCTCCTCTTATTTATTAGTGAGGCTTACCGCCCATTAAGAGGCCGTTTGACAATACTATTTTTCGGCGTATCAGGCTTATCAGCCAACTTTTTCACCAAACACGTAATTTTTACTTATGCGCGCTGAATTGTGTAATAAGCAGAAAAAGTAAGGTTTGAGTTACGTTTCTGGCTGTATTGGCTGAAGTTACTGTAGATGACTATTTTAGCTATTTTTACATATATTTGTTTCTTTATTTCATTAAGAAAAATAAAATATATTTTAAATCCTCACCTTGTCACTTTTTGATTTGATATAAATGAACAATAAGAGAGGTCTTATTTATGATGTATATGAGAGACCAATGTGATATCCAAGCTTCCATTCCCATGATTAGAGAGGTTCCTAGTTATCTCCATATCTTCTACCGTATTTATTTGTTTGATATTTCCTTTCAATAAGGTGCTAGATGTCTCTTGACAACTTCCAATAAAAAAGGTGAAGAACCTCACAATTTCCCATCACTCCATCATTGTTCATATCTCTTCAATTACATCCATTTCTGTTGGAAAAACTGAATTTGATTTTTTTAATATAATGAGAATAAACCGAGTAGGCTTACCGCCCATTAAGAGGCCGTTTGACAATACTATTTTTCGGCATATCAGGCTTATCAGCCAACTTTTTCACCAAACACGTAATTTTTACTTATGCGCGCTGAATTGTGTAATAAGCAGAAAAAGTAAGGTTGGAGTTACTTTTCTGGCTGTATTAGCTGAAGTTACTGTGAATGACTATTTTAGCTATTTTTACATATATTTTTTCTTTATTTTATTAATAAAATATATTTTAAAAACAATTTTTTCCTAAATCAGTAGAATCATCCAATGCAACCACTTCAGCAAGAACTTTATAAAGTTCAGCAGAATCAGCCAAAACAGCCGATTTTGATGCTACCAAACGGGCTCTAAGTATTCATGTGAAAAAAAATATGATGTCCCCACGGACCCCACCCATAAGGCCATAATACCTACTTTTTGTTTGTGACGTTGAATTTCTTCCCCAGAACATGTGCTTTGTTGTGATGTAAGTGTTAAAAAAGATTGAAGTTATGTATAGTTTAGGTACGTATAGACTAATAGAGTGAACCATTTGTTTGAAGCTTAATGTGGTCTAATGTGATTTGTTCAGGTATGTATCAGTTTGCATGGTCTGATCTGATTTGAGATTGAAACTACTTCAATTAAAAACATTAGGTGGACATTTTGAAAATTATTTATCTTAGTTTTATGATAAATAAGACTAAAGATGACAGTATTTTCCAAACATGGCAGTAAATACTCCTATTTTGGGAATAAAAACATGGCAGTCCTATTTTGAAATTTTCAAACTTATTTACTCCTTTTTCGAGAATTTTCCCTTAAAGTTATGGGCTATTAGCCATCGGTAAGACTAAAAATAGCCTAAATGAAAAGACGATAATCCTTTTATTTCCAAAACAAGAGTAATATATGTCCCTTTTTTCATATTTTATTCCGTTCTTATAATTTCTAATACATTGATTTTATTAATAAGAAAACCATATGTTTTTTTATAATAAAAATACAAAACTTAATAAAAATATTTATAAATTAATAATAAAAAAGGGAAAAGTAAAATAAAATTAAAAATTATAAAAAAGATTGAATACTTAAAAAATCTAAAAACATAATATAATATACCAAAAAATTATTAAAAATGTAGGCCGCTGCCACCACATCCTCTACCTCCCAGGCATCCCAGCATCGGTCGTAAAAAATGTCATCTTGTGTAAAAATGTCACGTTCCATTGAATTTTTTTGGATGAAATGTAAGTATATATTAACACCCAAGAAAATAACAATTCAATGTTACAAGCAAAGTGCATATCCCAGTATATAGGATACCACAAAATCAAACATTCCCTCCTCCCAATCCAACATTTTGAACCCAAATACAATAGGAGCAAAATAAAGTTCACACAAAAATCAAGCTACCACAACATAATATTAGGAGTCCCTAATCTAAAATCCAAAGAAAGTTCGGAAAGGAGAAGTGAACTTTGGGTCGAAACAAACCTCACCTTTTTTCCTAGTAACTCCCGGCATCCCCTCGAGGCATTTGGCGGTGAAAGTAAGGCCTTTCCTATCCAAATCGTCCGTAAGTCGAAGGGAGGTATCCACTCTAATCACACTCGCGTGCACGAACTTAAATGGTTTGACCGCTAGCTTGAGTGTCTTACCGTTTATGACCGCACATTTGATGACAACATCATTTAGATTCAAATCTTTTTCATCCATCACAATCCTTTCGGTATCTATCAAACCGGCCTCGGAATCCTTATCAACATCTTTGGACAGCCCCTGGGTTGGCGGTGTCAAAGCTTTTTTCTTGGCAGCGGACATTTCATCACTGGCAGGCCCCTGGGAAGAATTCTGCTCTTTATACCCGGTCGGGTCATGGCAGCACCCGGTCGGGCTGGCAGCAGCATCAAGCAGCTGGGCAACAGATCCGGTCGGGCCAAGGGAAAGCTCGGTCGGGTATCCCTGAGCAGTAGCTACTGGCCGGCTATCCACCAACCCAAAATCCTCATTTTTTTTTTCAACATTTTGTTCTTTCTCCCTTTCTCCATCAACCCGTTTGGCAAACTTAGTACAAATAAAAGGGTTGTGCCCATATTCCTTGCAATGAAAGCAAAAGTTAGGAAAAGTTTCATATAGCACACTTTGTTTGATTACCTTTTGGGAAGGTAGTCGTATAGGAAAGGATAGCGGCGGTGGCTTTGAAACATCAACCTCTATCAACACTCTAGCAAAGTCATTGTTAATCCTCTCTTGAGTGATTTTGTCCGTAGTTATTGGGACCCCAATCATAGAAGCTACCTCACTCATAGCTTCATCATTCCATAACTTCATAGGCAATTTAGGAAACTTAACCCAAATTGGTATCTTTAGAAATTCCTCATCCTCAAAGGAGAAATCTTCCGAGAGTTTTTTGAGCATAAGGAGTTTCCCAAAAGCGGTGTATGGTCCCTCATGTAATACCTTCATTCTATCCTCTTCACTTTGGAATTTGAAGATTATCCAACCCCTATTGTGGGACCTCACGAGACATTTCACACCCCACTTATTTTTCAAATCATGAATTGCTTTGAGTCCGGGGAATTTTCCGGTGAAATGTCCCACTAGACAATGACCCCACATTTCAACCATAGAGGGCAAATATCGACCCCCAAAGTCCAAAATTTCTCCTTTGGGAGGGACATATTTCAGTTTAATGCCATGTCTAGGGTCACGGTTATCCTTAAACAAAGTGCTCCAAGGTGTTTGCTTTGGCTGAGCAATCATAGGTATAGGCTCAACCTGCCCAGTTTTCAGGATTGAACCAGTAGCAGCATGGGTATTTTTTGCAACCCCAGCGTCATTAACCATCTGAATATTGGCAGCAGCAGGTGTTTTAGCTACTGCACCACCAGCGTCAATCTGCCCAGTTTTCAGGATAGTCTGAGGTTTTTCTGCCAGCATATAAGTCTGGCCAGCACCTCCTTTGATTCCTTTAGGCTCCAGCGTTTTTGCTGCCAGAGTAGCTGCTGGTACCTCATATGGTGGGTTATTCCCAGCTTTAGTAACAACCTGTACTTCGGTAGCAGGAGTGACATCAGTAGCATAAGCAAACACAGGTTCCTTAGCAGCACCATCTCGTTGTTCTTTCAATTTTGGGGCTGGTTCAGTGAGCAGAGGGAACTCCTCCTCAAAGTCATCCAGTAGGTCAAATCTTGCTTTTGACCTGGTAAGTCTGGACGAAGACTCCCCGTTCCCAGTCTTCTTTTTCTTCATCAGTTGCAGCTCTGCAAACGAGCTCAAAAACAGGATGTGAATTCGACTTCCAAAACAGGGCCAACAGAGATGCGAAGCAAACTCGTCTTGCCAAAAGGAGTCTCAAACCACCCTCAGGCTCTGGATTTCAAAGGCAGAAAATGAAATACCACAGAAGACTGTTTCTTCCTCGCCATTTCAGCAGTAGTTTAAGCGCAGCAACGTATCCCTTGTGAAAGTGGGTTTCAGGATTCCCGCCGTCTCCACTCTCCGGAAAACAGTTGGAGGTGCGTCCAGTGATGGAGAACACCAAACCAGACTGAAATCGTTGAAGCAATCGTCAAATTCGAAACTCAAAACCAAACTAAAAAACGAAGTGAACAGTAAAATTCCCGACGAAGATCTCGATTTCAGAGTTTTTGGCCGTATCTCATCCTTCCAATTTCAAATCGAAGGTCCGAAATAGGTTAAGGAGGAATTTCCGACCAATAAACAGAATAAACCAGTCTCAGAACTCACAAATCCAAACAACCATAAGCCTCATTGCACGCAAGAACCAAGGTCGGAAACCCAGGGAGAGAGGAACTCTCAACTTGCGTTTTTTGACATTGGGAATTCACGTCACGTTCCATTGAAAATGGCATGAATATGACATTTTTACTCTTTGAATATGTCTAGCATTGTTTTCATCACGATGACATTTTTTCGACTTAGAATTCTTTTCTGGCGATAGGAGGTGGCAGTGTTGGGGCAGCTGAAGTGATGATTGAGGCCTACATATGTTTTACTCCTATTTATTTTTTAGGTTTTTAATTTTTTTATGTTTTATTATTATTATTTAAAAAAAATCTATCAAGAATGACAAGGGAAAGGGTAGAATAGGAAGGATTAATCTCCCTTCCTATTCTACCCTTTCAAATTAAACTTTAAGATCATATTGTTGCAATTTTGATTTTATTTAGTTCTATTTAGGGAAATCTCCCTAAAGCTATTTTCAATTAAAAACACTAGATTTCATATTTTGGAAATTACTTGGCTTGTTTTTATGATTAAACATTAAAGTTGTCAAATATACCTAGATTATAAAAAATATTAAAGCACAATTAAATTTAGGGCCAATTTGATAATATTGAAGTTGAAATATGTTGAAATTGGTAAAGTTATAGTTGAAGTATCTGAATGACAAAAAATTATATTTAAATTATAAGTATATATTTTACAATAAATTAGAGGAAAAATAGTTAAAAATAATCTTCAAAGTAACTTCGATCAAATCAACCAAAAACAAAACACCCAAATTAACTTACTCCGTAAATAATTACAATAACACAATTTAACATTCCAAATAAAAAAGTTGCTTGTTTGATAAAAATTTTGATTGCTGATTAGCTAAAAAAATACTACCTCCGTCCCGCTAGAAGGTTCCCATAGCAAAACGGCACGGTTATTTAGGTCATAATTAAATAAAGTATTTCGGGTATATTTTGAGAAATAATTTTAATAGGTATATATTACAATGTGTTAGTATTGATAACTGCGATGTTATAAATGTATTATTTTTAATATTTAATAACTAATTTGTCACTTAAGATTGTTGATTGTTTCCTAAAATGGAAATCGAAACCTTCTAATGGGACGTCCAAAAAAGAAAAGTGGGAACCTTCTAACAGGACAGAGGAGTATGGAATACAAAAAAAAAAGATTTTAATCATACTCCGTACAAGAGTGTAAGGTGCATAATTAATTCATCATAATAAAAAACGCTTTAGATGTATGTTTCAATCATAGGCTAGTGACTAGAATTTGGTATACAATAGTTTAATTTGACTTCTTTTGAAAAAAAATGTATAATTTGGTTGGTACCAAAAAAGGTGCCAGAAAGTTTTGTACCTTTCACTTGAGTGCTGCAGCTTACGTTTTGCTTTGACTTTAATTTCTTCCCATTACAATGAGTCAACGACGCCGTCGTTTTGAGCTTCTCTTTCAAGTTCTCTATCTCAGCTTCTTTACACTTCATTTCTCTTCTCAAATCATCCGCCACCGCCTCGTACGGCGCCACCACTTCCCTCAGCGTCGCCGCCCCAACAATCCGCCTCCCTCTTCCGCCGCCATCAGCGCCGACACTCCGCCTATACCTTTCCTTCAAGATACCCAGCCTCCGGAGCTCTGCCACCACGGCCACGTCAGCCACGCGCATCTTATCCGGATCCCAAGGAATGTGCGCTTCCTGCAGGCTAACGTACGCCTTCTTCATGTTCACCACCGCTTCGAACACTTCCGCCAATATCATTTCCATTTCTAGGACCCTTTCAGCTCTGAGATCCTCTTTACTGCTTTCCGGGATTTCGGAATCTTCTCCTTCTTCGTCGTCTTCGCTGTGAGTGATTTCCGCGCCGGAGTTGGAGTTGTTGTACTTGTCTTCGTCGGAATCTCCGTTATCGCGATCGGCGGCAGTGACGGGCGGGTGGAGCAGGCAAGGTGCTGTAATGCGCTGGATCAGATCGGACATATTGGAGACCATGTTCGCCATTTTCCTGTTCAATTTCTGCAAATGAATGGCTGGCTAGTCATGAATTCTGAATTAGATAATGGGCGGTGCTACAACTTGCACCAAAAATTAATTTTTGGAACATGACATTTGTAAGTCATCATCATTATCCCTCTCATCTGCGGTGGAATAAGGAGGTCGGATGTATGCAGTCTTACCTCTGTACTAAACCATAGAGAGACTGTTTCCGAATGAACCAAGGTGAAAAAGCGCGTTGAAAATCGCATGGACTAATGATTGTTTCATAATAAAGAAATACAGACATTTTAGTGAGTCGTTTTGCTTTATTCCATCATTTTATCAAATAAAAAAATAATAAATTTTTGAGTCCATTGCAAATGATGGAAAGGAACGGGACTATGGACATATAAAAATTATTGGATCAGTTGAGATGATTAGTGGGCCTCTTTTGAATGATATCTAGCCAGCGTCAATTTTAGTGGGCTGCTCGTGATGGTTGTTGGGCCTTATCAAGAAGAAAATAGTGATATCTTGGGATAAAATTTATTAATTTAATTAATTTGGATCATTCAAAATATCCAATTAATTTAATTATAAGTTGAGTCTTTGACAAAATGGACCGATCCTATTGATTTCTCTCTTTCGAGCCCAATACGGAGTATGAAATAGTGGTCCAATGAATGAGAGGCATGATCCAATTGATAAAGAAGACGAATCTGGTTAAGAAATGTGTCCATATGCATGAGAAATAGCTCCGAACCTTGTTAAAAGAGCTGTCCAAATACATTAGATAAGTGCTGATTTTTCTGGCTATTAAAATGCAAGTAAATGGAGCCCAAAGCCCATTTTAATTATGGCCCATGAGGTATGAACGAATTCCAGCAACCCTAGGCCATATTTTCACCCTCTCCACACCTATAAATAGGGGTCTCAGTTGAGAGGAATAGGAAGAGAACTTCCAGATGAAGAAACGCTGCAACAAAGCTCTGAAGAACTCCCGAAAGGCTCTAAAGGATTCCGAAGCATCGCAAGATATCAAGCCACGCTTTTTTCAAGAATATATGAATAATCCTTTGTGATTTCATCTATTCTTGATCAAACAAAGCAAAAAGTTGAAGAACGTTCGAAGATCTGAAGAACGAAGATTGAAGATTCGAAGATCTAAAGAACGAAGCTTTGAAGATTTGAAGATATGAAGAACGAATCTTTGAAGATTTGAAGATATTCATATGAAAATTGAATCAAGATTCAACTGAAGATCAAGTCATATATCCCAGGAGGCCCTTAAACAAAAGATCAAGCCATAAAATGGCTCTTTTGTTGAAGATCAAACCACTTGAAAACCGGAGGCTCTTCAAACTGAATTCTTTATTCAAGAAGATTTGAAGATCCGAAGAACGAAGGTTCGAAGATTCGAAGATCTCAAAAACGAAGATTCGAAGATCCGAAGAACGTTCAAATATTTGAAGAATTAGAGATTTAATTTTTAATTAAATTCTTTAATTATATTACTTCAAATTGCAAGTGAAGAATCAGAGGATTCATATTTAGAAATCGTACCCGATATTCTCATATATTATTATTTGCGATCAATTTTAAGTAAATACTTAAAATTTGTTTCACAAATTTTTGGCACGCCTGGTGGGACAACTCTACCTCTCATCTCTTCACTTTTGATCAAGGAAAACGAACCAATGGCATCAAGCAAGTCCGTGTTCACTTTGAATTCTAGAGCATCATCAAGCTCAAATCAAAACATGCAAGGCCCTATTACTAGGAGCCAATCAAGAATCCTGGCTGCACAGTCATCCTCGGGAACTACTCCCGATGCAATGGATGGATCTCGAATTGCGCAAGAGATAGCCCGAAAGTTTTCTTCACCCATACGTGAAGTTACTTCCCCGAAGTGGACAAGCGGTGGTGAGAGCTCATCATCTGGATCAGACTCTACTCCCCCTTCAACTCCTCCACGAAGGACTACTTCGCAGTGGTCAAATGTCTATACTGTGATGCCCACCATGACAACGAGCACCACGTCTATGGAAGAACAGATCGCCCATCTAACTAAAGTCATCGAAGGGATGAGTATGTTCATGCAAGTTCAAGACCAAAAGTTGAGTGATCTGAACAACAAAGTAGAAATCTTGAAAGGCGAGTCAAGTCATACTCATGAGAAGGATCCCGAAGTGAACGAAGAGAATGATCCTCACCAAGAGGATTCAGGGAAGGATATCTCAACTTCTGGGAGCATGATCCCAATTGATCAACTTAAAGACTTCATCATGGGAACCATAATGGGGAAGATGGAAGGAAGCAAATCTACTTACTCCTGTGTTAAGCCATATACTCAAAGGATCGAGGATCTAAAGATGCCCATTGGTTACCAGCCGCCGAAGTTCATCCAGTTTGATGGGAAGGAAAATCCAAGGCAACATGTTGCCCATTTCGTGGAAACTTGCAATAATGCGAGAACGAGCGGAGATCACCTTGTCAAACAGTTTGTGCGTTCTTTGAAAGCAAATACCTTTGACTGGTATACTGATTTGGAGCCCGGTTCCATTGACAGCTGGCAAGATATGGAACGCGAGTTCTTAAACCGTTTCTACAACACAAGGAGGGAGGAGAACTTCCAGACGAAGAAACGCTGCAGAAAAGCTCTGAAGAACTCCCGAAAGGTTCTGAAGGATTCCGAAGCATCGGAAGATATCAAGCCACGTTTTTTGTCAAGAATATATGATTAATCCTTTGTGATTTCATTTATTCTTGATCAAACAAAGCAAAAAGTTGAAGAACGTTCGAAGATCTGAAGAACGAAGCTTGAAGATTCGAAGATCTGAAGAACGAAGCTTTGAAAATTCGAAGATATGAAGATCGAATCTTTGAAGATTTGAAGATATTCATATGAAAATTGAATCAAGGTTCAACTGAAGATCAAGCCATATATCCCGGGAGGCCCTTAAATAGAAGATCAAGCCATAAAACGGCCCTTTTGTTGAAGATCAAGCCACTTGAAACCGGAGGCCCTTCAAGCTGAATTCTTTATTCAAGAAGATTTGAAGATCCGAAGAACGAAGGTTCGAAGATCTCAAGAACGAAGATTCGAAGATCCGAAGAACATTCAAATATTTGAAGAATTAGAGATTTAATTTTTAATTAAATTCTTTAATTATATTCATATCAAATTGCAAGTGAAGAATCAGAGGATTCATATTTAGAGATTGTACCTGATATTTTCATATATTATTATTTGCGATCAATTTTAAGTAAATACTTAAAATTTGTTTCACAGGGACATTTGTACATGATATTTGTAATTGTAGATGTCAATTTATTGTTGAATGAAACACAATGTTTCTAAGAAGTTGTTCTGTTATAGTAAATCAACCATTTAAAATAAAATATAAAAAAAGGTAACTGCATACTAATGTACTATGCGTATAATTAAGCTCATCCATAGAAATAACTAGAACTTATGCTTTAAAACAGTATGAGTACTACCGAAGAAAATTAAAAAATGTTTTGTTCCGGTAAATGTTCCCCGACATTTATCACACTAATTTTGGTGGTTTACCTACCGGGTTATAAAATAAAATAAAAAAGTTAAGACTCAATCGAGTCTTAAATTGGGTCTAGCTTTGGTCAACAAAAGAAGGATCCCTTCTTTGAAAAAAATATATATGAGGGCTAATGCTAAAACATTGACAGCTTATTAATGTCTCATCATAAAAAAAATCACATGAGGCATCTTGATTCTTGAGGTTGAAGATCCTCCAAATTTGAGACAAATATAGAAAAGGTTATTATGTGTGTATGCAGTTAAGAAACGTTGTGAAAAAAACAATGTATTTAAATTGTAATTAACTTGCAAATGTAATAAAAGTCCAAAAATGAAAAGGCAATTGTTTTCATCTTTTCATTTGACATTTCTAGCTTGGTAACTGTGGAGTATCTGTATTGATTACCTGGGTGGCTGGGTTTTAGTCTAGTACTAGTATATAGGTGTGAGGTAAACCTTGATAGAATATAATTAATGAGTTAAACTATGGTAGTAGAAACCTTACTTGGAGAGTTAGGGCCTGTTACTTTCCGATATAAGCAGTGTCTCAATCTAAGTCAAAGGATATCTATTACAATATTACCATAATACCATGCTTTAACATTTTACTTATACCCAATTTATCTTGATATCAAAATTTGGTCAGTGGGCGATTTTTGCGCCGCCTGTCCCTTTGATGTTTTGGACCAATATGTCCACCTATTTAGTTGTCCACTTCAAATTCAGCTGAGGGGTGTGTGAACATCCCACATTGGCAAGTGTAGAAGTAAAATTTAAGCATCATCTCTTGACAATCTTTTGGATGTAGAAATACCCACATTAAAAACCTTGTCTTATATATCAAGAGAAACAGGGACTGAGAAAAAATGTAAAAGAAGTCTACTTGCCAATTTATAATTTGAAATAATTTGAAATGAAATAACAAGCATAACTATCCATTCCACCACTATATTCGAGAAGGCAACACAATGTCTGATAAGTGATAACACATAATTCACCTTAAGAGCAACAGAACTTTATATCTATCAGTCTGTATGAGTTAACCTGAGCTTTTTGGCTTCTAACTCTCTCAAAGCAGAACTTAGTTTGTCTGCACTTGATTCTTCAAAGAGTATATCCACAACTTCAATCTGCACAATAAACTCTAAAGAAATGATATGGTTTGGTTTGGCAGAATCTACCAGAGGTGGTCAAAGAATGGACCAGCTTGAGTGGTCCTCAATATTTTAATTAATTAAATCAGTTTCCTACTTTGAGTCTATTTTAATTAATTAAATAAGTTTCCCAATTTGGGTCTAATACCAGTTTATTTATTCAAGTTGCCTTATACTAGTTTAAGAGCTTCTTTATTACTTCTTTCCTATTATTGTTTTTGGAAACTTATCTTTTGCCTATTTAAGGCTTATCAGTTGGAATAATATTAATAATAATAAGATCAGCTTTGTAATATTAATTTTTATTTGGCGTGACAACTCCTTGCTGAGGGCGGGAGTCAATTAATATTTCAGGCGCCATAGATTCATATTTTTTTCTCATTCTTCTGAGAATCATCATCCTTGGACTAGATCCTGTACAAGGACCCTTGACAATTTGGTGTCAGTATCCAGGACAATGGGGAATGATCATATCACCACAGATACACTCCAAACCTTCATGGGCTCATGGCAGTAATTAACCAGTGCCAAGGATCGCTTGAGGCAAAAATTATAGATCTGTGACATCTACATCCACACAACTTGCTGGCTGACTAGTAAATCTGCAGGTTCACACACCGACTCCAACAGCAACAACCCTTCTGGATCCTAGGGTGAGAATAGGGAGTTTCAGGAAGACCATCGAGTCCATATCGAGAATAACATTGTGCCCCGCTATTCCAAACTCGATTTCCCTACGTATGATGGTACAAGTGACCCAAGCTTGTTCAACGCCAGCTTAATGAAGGTGCCTTGGGAACAAGTGGGCATATTGAGCGGGGGTGTTGTTTTTCCCATAATAAGTATACTTATTGCCATCTTTTACCGCAGTTCCAACTATAGTCAATTTGTTCCACTCCATGCCCATGAAGGTAGTGCTAAGACGTTAGAGAGGGTGCGTCAAGATTTTGTTGGCCTGGCATGAAAAAGACCATCAGTGACCATGTACGGGATTGCCAAGTGTCTCAACAACACAAATGGCTGAACCTTCTGTCTGCAGATTTATTGCAGCCCCTGTTCATTCCTCATCACGTTGGGCAGATATATCCATGGGCTTCATCGAGGGATTGCACAAGGTTCGCGGGAAATCATTTGTTTTTGTGGTTGTGGATCGATTGTCTAAGACAGCTCATTTCATTGCACTATCACATCCGTTTACGGCTGTTACAGGGGCAACAGTCTTCTTCTCTGAAATTTTTCGCCTCCATGACCTTCCAGAATCTATTGTCTCCGACCGGGGTAAAGTTTTCGTGAGTTCCGTCTAGCGTGAGTTATTCTGTCTGTGTGGATCCCGACTTCAATTTTCTTCAGCCTACCACCCTCAAACAGATTACTGTCTCCAAGATTGGGTTTGTTGGCTTTCATGGACGGAGTATTGCTATAACACATCTTTCCATGCATATTTAAGTTATACTTATTTCAAGTTAGTGTATGGTTGTGACTCGCTCAAGCTACTTTCTTACACACCTGGCACTGCAAAGCTTGACGCAGTTGACCAAGCACTCATTGACAGCCACTCCATCCTCACCATAACCAAGACCAGGTTGCTCCAAGCTCAGCAACGCATGAAACTTCAATACGATAAGGGCCACTGTGACTTGTCAATCACCCCAGGTGATTGGGGTGATTGAGAGTTTAACTCCGAATTCATTTACATCGCCAATTGTCACTCATCAGGTAGACTCACAAGCTTTCACCCAAGTTTTTTGGGTCCTTTCAAATAAACGAAGCTATTGGACAAGCTGCCTATCGTCTAATACTTCCTCCAACAAGGAAAATTCATGACGTCGCACAGGGGAGAGTCGGAGACACGCTTTCGGCAATGGGAGCCTTACCAGAATTGAACAACCCGCCAACCCCACTCCACCCTCTGTCCATTTTGAAGGCTCGTTCATATCAGGGTAGCTGGGAAATCCTTGTCCACTGGACAGGTCAGCTACTGGAAGAGGCTACATAGAAAAAACTGGATTCCTTCCGTGAGAATTTTCCCAATTTCGATCTCGAGGACAAGTTCGTGTCCATGGAGGGAGTGATAATATGGGTCGATTGGGCAGAGTCTATCAGAGGCGGTCAAAGAAGGGACCAGCTTGAGTTCCTAAATATTTTATTTAATTAAATCAGTTTCTTACTTTGAGTCTATTTTAATTAATTAAACCAGTTTGCTACTTCGAGTCTAATACCAGTTTATTTATTCAGGTTTTCTTATATTAGTTTAAGGGCGCTCTTTATTACTTCTTTCCTATTATTGTTTTAATAAACTTGTCTTTTGCCTATTTAAGGCTTATCAGTTGGAATAGTAAGGTTAGCTTTGGAATATTAAATATTAATTTTATTTGGTGCACGGTGGAGCCTGCGACAACTCCTTGCCGAAGGCAGGAGTCGATTAATATTTCAGGCGCCATAGATTCATATTTTTCTTGTTCTTCTCGGAATCATCGACATTGGACTAGATCTTGTACCAACTACCAAGGCCCTTAACAGAAAGACTTTAAAATAAAAGATAAATGAAAACTAAATGACAAATGATATAATGATGTCTCTATATATAGAGAGTAAGCCATAGATCAGACCTTAAGTTGTAAGAGACCTCTCTTAGTCCTTTTCTTATTGACAGCAAAACCACCCGGTAGTGTCTCTTTGCTGATCACAAAAACACCCATAGCCACATTTTAATGAATTGCGTTCGTGCATGACTAAGTAAATTAGGAGCCACAGAGGAAGATTACTTCCTCTTCCCACCCCCCTCCCGCACTTACAGAAAAATATGTTCCAACTTTCAAAAGGTATGTTTGTCCTGGCATCTCTATGTTCCAACGTTTCTATGACACCTGTGAGTTTTACCTTGCCATAATATAAAACTTGCACCTCAACCAAAAACAATGTTTAGAAGACACTTTTAAGCCTTGAAGTGCTTTGCATTTGGAGGCTAGGTCTAGGCGGTTGGAGGCACAACTGCGTAAACCAGAAACTGCATACAAAACTTCTTTTAAAAATCAAACTTACTAACAATCCTATAGGATGATGATAATCCCAACTATGACATCTCTGATTTAAATAATACTCCCTCCGTCCCAGTAAGATTGTCTCATCTTTCCATTTGGGTTTATCCCACTAAGATTGTCCCATATCATATTTGGTAAAATTTGTGTGGTTCTAAGTCATTCTTACTTTAACAATTCAATATCAACCACATAAACTCACTTTTATTAATAAGCGCACCACCTCCTCATGTCCCAATGTTAGTGGGACGGGGGTAGTACAATCAATTATTTCAAAACAATCTTGTTTACAAAATATTCTGATGACTTGTATTAACCTATTGTATACGCTAATTAGAGGCAAATAATTCATTTTTCGTCCCTTTTGATATAGAAGTTGTTTTTCCTCCTTCCCAACCAAGATTTAAAAAATCGAAATGGAAAGATATACCAGCTTTTACTTTAATTAATATATTGATAGATATATATGATATCCATACCGACAAAAAATGTCAATTTTTTATGCAGTCTTTGGAAAGTAAACTTTTAGAATTCATGCACTGTATAAATTTAATTCATAAGCTTAACATTAGTTTTTTATAAAATGACACAGGTTACCAGTCATATGGAGTGTTTAGGGAAGAATGACCTTATTGGTGGGGTTAATTTAAAATAATATATAGTTGGGATCACTCAGAGTTCGGATTATTATAAAAAAACTAAAGCACATTATCAATCATACATAAAAATGGGTCATAACTAAAGGCCACAAACCACTATCATATGCTTATCTCTTTGTACAAAAGTTTTTAAGAATTTTTGCCATAAACAAAATCAGAAAAATATTGGTCTTTAACTTCTGTTGATACTTGAGATTGCTAGAATAACACAGAGAAATGTATCTGTAATTGTGTGAATTGATTGAACCCTGCAATGAAGAGAATAGTGATGATAATAGCTCTGCTACTCTGGAAGAAATGTTTTTATGCAGGACTGAAAAGTAGTTTGTGGGTTATGTGAAATAAATGCACTTTATAAGTACAGCATGTAAAGATAACTGTTGATTCCAGCAAATATGTTTTAGGGATTAAAAAAATGGCCAAACTCATCAAACGATAAACATGTAATTGACCATATATTGATATACGGAGTATGTAAACTGTGAATACTAGGTTCAAATTTCATAAGGTAAATAAATGAAGTAGAAAAAAGAAAAGAATTTATCAAAGAACCTGACTACAATAGCCTCCAAATTCTCATCAATGATTGAAGGACCATAAGGATCAACAATTGGTTCGGCTTGTACAACCAGCTCAGGCTTGATGCTCTAGACAAAAAATGTATGAAGGAACAAAGAAAGATACCACAAACCATAAAACAGTTTCTAATTGACCATGAAGATGAAGTGACATTGCAGCATCATTTTAAATGCCAAAAGGCTAAACTTCATATTGGCATATCCATAAATTCCCTTGTATAAATGTATGGTAACTATGGGAGTAAAAGTACCTTAATGTAGTCCTCAACATTTTGCATTCTTTGTTTAATTGGCTCTATTAGATCGGCATACTGCACAAAGAAAGCAGTTACACATGTCTTGCACTGATACATCTCAAATACAGTGATAGAAGAAGTCAAAACACTACCGTTATCTATACAGAGGCAATCTTTTATACTCCATATTAAACAATGCTGGGAAATAAATATCATTTACTTAGTGCCTCATTTCAACAGTAAATTACAACTGAGCATCAGTATAAAGAACCATATTATGCTTTTTAAAAAAATCTCTCTTTAAGCGCCTTTTACTCCTACTTCCCAAAATAAATAAATAATATCCCATCAATCCCAAGAGTTGAGAAATAATATATGTGCAAGATTTCACTCGCTTATCCATTTTAGAATAAAGGGATCACCTTTCAAATGCCGAAATGTGTGTTTCCCTATCCAAATATCTACACAATTTTAAAAAGTTTAAGGGGAAGAGATACATATAGAAACTGGGGTAGAAGCAGAAACTTTGATATATAGGTAATTTTTCTAACAAGCCGTTGATACATTCTAATAGAGTCTAAGAAGTCATGAAAATATAACAGCATGAGTATGCGCCAAACAAATGGATAAAAGAAACATAAAGCTGAGAATTTTGTCGAACCTCCCCACTCCCTAACATTTACCGTATATGGAAAAGCAATAGTCATTAATTCATACTTAGGAAAGTGGGTTTAGATAATATTACCTTCTTCTTTGTCAACATCGGGCCATCGCAAACACCAACTACGATTCGCTCTAGGGACAACACTGCTGCAGCCTATAGGACACATCATATTCAATATCCAATTCAAAATTAACAAAGGAGAATTTTGTGAAGAATTATAAAGATAGGTTTATGCAAGAAGTGCAGAAAAAAAAAACGAATGTGAGGAATCAGGGAACCTTGAGAAAGATGCGGTGGCCGTCGTGTAAGCGATCAAAAGTACCGCCTATGACAACCGCAGAATATGAATTTGGCGGAGATAGGTCGAGTTGAGCGGCGGATTCCTCATCCGTCATCTCAAAAATCTGAATTTGGCGGGGAATGGGTCGGGGAGACGTAGAATTCACGTATCTGTTTCTTCTGATTCAAAGTGTTGACTGGTTGGAATTTGGAAACAAGAGTAAGGCTGAGATTAGTATTGACTAAGATTAGTATTGCCATGAAATATGAAGGTAAGCAATTTATTAGGTTTGTGATTCATAAAGGGAAAAATAAATGAAAAATAAAAAAAGAAGCATGAAAAGTATAAAAATGGAAGAGAATGTCAATGGAATCAAATCAAAGACTAAACACAACATTAAAATATTACCTCTGTTGAGTGCTTCCGTCATCTTGAAAGCAGCTACTTTGCGTAATCTACAAAGTATGTATAATCTACCGAAGTAATGACTTTAGGCTCGCTTAGGCCATTTGAAACTTTGCACACGAGCATCAAGTAAAATCACTAAAATCTATACATAGATTACACATACAATGAAAGTTAAAGCTTGCACCATTGATTACCCTTTTTAATGCATCTTTAAAGCTCGGAGGCATAGTATCTCTATAGCTTTGATTGCAAAATCTGGCAGAAAGTAAAAACATATGAAGAAGTATTAACTTAGAAATATGTAAAAGTACTGACATGCAAATTGTACCTTGAAAACACTAAAAATTCTTCTCACTATACAATCTAGGAGGATGAAGATACAATCCCTATTGAATGATTGATTTAAAAGAAGGGATCGAGGCATTAATATTAAATAAACTTTATGCTTGATTTTCATGAGTGAAGTATGCTCTTAGTTCGATCTAATTACTATTGATGTTAAATATCGTATGCTTTCAGTTGAACTAAAATTAGGCGAAAACATCAATGAGAGATCATGAGAATCAAATATTAGTTTCAAATAATATGAAGCGTTTTTAAAGAGAATCCTGCACATATTGGAATCGGCTAAAGTAGTAAACACCGCTATCATATAGACGGATAAATAGGTTCACACTTTGAGTTATTCACCACAAAATGATATAAAAAAGAGTAGTTGTATACTTGTATTGTCCGGCTACAGAGCAATAAGCTAAAAGATTGCTTAAAAAGGGAAATACACAGAATGTTATTATATATATATGAGCATAGGAAATATGAGCATATGAACAATCCACTAAACAGAAATAAGTAAAAAATGCATCATTAGTTTTTTTTGGAGGGGGGGGGGGGGGGCGTTACTCGAAGTGGACTGAAAACTGGCGGTCGGGTAAGTTTATTTTGAAATATATATATAAGATTTCAATATGTAATTCCTTTTGAAAACTATTAGATTATGGTGAAGAGATTTCCTTAAAAAAGAACTCACATTTGTTTTTTTATATCACAACAAATTATTTAATCAACAATATATGCTACCGTATAAACTCTAATAAACCAAAACACCCTTTTAAATTTTTCAACCAACACGCCCTTTTAATTGGAGTTTAGCATTGGCAAGCATGAACACTTATACTCTGAGTTAAACTTTCCACTCAAAAGTGACCTTCCAGTATAGAGTATAAATAAAACTGCATGCTGTTGTTTTAGGGAGAGTGGTAAAGAGAAATAACCAAAGAGAGTGAGACTCAAAATAGCGATTCAGACTAAACATAATTAAAAGAAATTAGAAGCATGAACCTCATATTAGGAAGCTACCTCATAGAAGCACGTACGATGAAGTGTATAAGTTGACAGCAAATCAACATCATGCCGCAGACACTTCATCAATAAATTCAATATGTGATTATATCCATCACCGATACCGGAAGGGATGCTCTCATCTTTACGGGGCCATCAGTCGAGGAAACCTTCAAAACCAACTGAATGTTGAGTAGCTCGCTCAATGACCCCAAGAAGCGTTAGCTTCAAGGAAGTTGAATATGAGTGTAAGGATATCCAAGTTGCTCCATTCCACCATAGTAAAAAGTGAATTATGAACGTAAGCATATCAAGTAGCTCTCTGTAGTCGAACACAAGATAAGCACTACTGCAAGCCAAAGAGTTCCTTTCTGGCTTCACCAAGGGCATTATGAACCTTGTCATCACATATTAGATATGATTCCAACCTGAATTTGAAAACAGAATTTTGATTTGTCATCAAATGAACATCTATAGCTAGAAAACCTTCAAGCCCAATTTTGTTTTCTTTGTTCACTTCATTTGATTGAAACATTAAGCATAGGGTTACCTCGTTGATAAACATCATTTCTTAAAGGGAGTCATATATTAGTTAAGCCTCACCTTTCTGAGGGGCTGAGGCTAATGAATGTGCTGCTAGCTTCTGTGTTCGACTCCATTGTCTTTGAGGATCAATAACATCCCTGATTGGTGAAGAAATGAAAAACATCTGTGTTAACATTATTAGAAGCAAATATCTATAAGACTAAACAACATTTTTTAAGTACCAAGAAAAAGTGTTCACATTTTTTAAGACTAAAATCATTCACATTTTTTATCCAATCACACACAGATTGCTGAGCTTGCTATGAGAACATTTTCAGAAAAAAAACATGAAAACTGGCTAGATATATGAAATAATATGATATCACTATGACAAAAATATATTAGAGTCCAAATTAAATTCAGATAGTATTGTTTAAGTCCTCTACCATTACTTTATTTTAATATCAAATTTCACGAAGAAAAGCAACAGATTATAGAAAAAGAAGAAAAAGCAGTGTTCTTGACGCATTAGGCCATTAGTCCCATGTTGAAATAGTGAAAGTTCATTATTAGGTGGAAATAATAAAAGGTCGTTTCATGAAGCCAGTCTACAGTGTTGGAATTTCATAAAATGGTGTTATTTATTTTAATACCATGTAGAGCTCTCCCAAGTGATTCACCGGAATGAATGATTTTAGCATCTCTCATATTTACTTTAGTGTATTTAGTATATTTAGATACATCTTTATCTCTTAAAAAATACAATGTTTCTACAAAAGAGACATTGAAGGTAATATCTCTTGATGACTGCACCACTACCCCATCGACTATAAGTGCAATTTCTTCATCATTTATGAATTCACACATGATAACAGAGAGCCACTCCATTAAATATCTCATTGTGACACACCGAAAATTTAAATGAATGATAAAAAAAATATAAATTTTATCAGTCAGATAAAATGTTACTAAAGTGACATTTTAATAATTAAATGAATGAAGTTAAATTTTAACATCGGTGACATTTAATCAGATAAAAATGTTTCAATAATAAAAGTGACATTTTTATAATAATTATGTTGACTAAATAAGACCTTGACTCAAATAACAAAAGTGACATTTTTGTAAGAGGCGATAACTATACATATGATATAAATAATAAAAATGATATTTTAACAATTTTAATGGAAAGATATCGGTTAATAAATATTTGTACACAAATAACAAAGTTGACTCTTTAAAACTGTTGAGGTTTATTCCTTCAACCCTCAGGCCCAACACGTAAGCCCAAAGGTTTCGAGTGGATTGATTGTATGTGTATGCGAATATCTAGCCCAACAACTATCAGATGGATCAGGAAGCAGAGGAAATAGCAGGCAATGTAAATAGGTATTATTAACTTCGTAATAACTCCCCTAAGTACAATCTACTTGCTAAAAAGAGGCACGTCGGCCGTTCGTCTTACAAGGCAGTTAGAAATGCTACAAGTAAGAAAGCTGAAGCTAGTGTGCTAAGAGTAGAAAGTTGCCAACCCCTTACAATGAAATAAATGCTTCTATTTATACCCACCAATGGGCAGGTGGCTGTACTGACGTGGCAGCCTGTGGACCGCTGGTGCCCCAACTACCAAATCTCCAGCATTAAATGCACTTCCCGCCAGAATCTAGGTTTCCCGCCCAATCAGTGGGGACGTTCGTCCGCCCGGGAAGTGAGTTGGATCGCTCCAAGTGACCCTCAAGAGATACCGGCTGTTCGTCCCCTGGCCTTGATAGATACTCGCCTTGTGGACTGGGTTTCCTCTGATGACCATAGGCTTGCCGTGAGGACGTTCGTCGTCATCCCTGGTGGCCCGTGGCCCTGCTCCTTGTCCTTGCATGGACGTTCGTCGGGATGAGCCGCTGGGCCTGAACTCCCAACCCCAGACGTTCGTCCATCCTCAAGGAACATGGGCATGTGGGCTGGCCTTGTGTTCTAACTGGACGTACGTCTGGTAAGAAAGGGTTAGTGGGCCGAACCTCGGCTTGGGCCCTTAACCCAACACAAGTCCCCCACTTCTGATGTTCTGAGCATGCGCAGGACATAAGGAAGTATGAACCCCCTTGAAGTAGACGTTCGTGTCTTGATACTTGTGTTTACTGCATCCGGTGGAAGCATACGCTCGTGGTCATGGTGCTTGACAGCTGTCGACAGTTCAGGAAACGAGGTGACGGCTGCTATAGCGGCGGTGCACTTTCCCGAGGAAGTGTCATCATTACGTTTCCATCGCACGCACGGCGCGTGAGCCGGACCACGCTCCTGCCACGTGTCAACCCTTCGTTGGCCCCCTAACCGGTGCTCCCCCTATAAATGCCGGGTTTTCCCCCTGAATTAGGGTTCCCAATTTCTGCTCCTTTGCTTCAGAATCCCCGCTGTTCTTCGAGTTGTCTGCTTGGCTTCTGAGTTCAGCCAGTTCCTTCGCAAGGTAATTTTCCCTCCTCTGCTTCTTCTCTTTGTCCCGATTCCTAGTCGAAATGACTTCGATGGAGATTTCGTCAAGTTCTGATTCCGGTTCGTCGGGTTCTTCTTCGGGCTCCTCTTCTGACGGCGTGAACGCGCGCTCCCCGGGGAAGGCCAGTGTTTCTGGGACTTCTGGTTCGGCCACGACGGTGGGGACCATCCGGGCTGATGGTGAGCCAGATGATGCTTCCCAAGGTAGTGGGAGTGATGCTGGGGATGGAAATGCCGACGGGGCAGTAGATGTTATTGACGCAGTCCCCTTGAATGAGCGCCCCGCCGATTATGATTCTGGGGAGGAGGCCGAATCAGGTTCTGACATGGAGGTGCATGATCTGGGCATCCCTACGGACATGGAGCGCCACATCTGTCCGATCCGAAGTGCCCTCGACCATGATCAAGTCCTCTCCCGCGTGGCTCTTAACAAAATCCGCACCTTCTTCCCCCCGCCGTTCGTCTGGAGCGTCAGAGGTGCCGAGCACGTGATGAGGAGGCGTCCGGGGATGATCATGCTTCATTTGGACTCCGTTGAAGCCGGGCTGCGGTTTCCACTCCATGCATTTTATGTGGAGTTCTTCCACTGCTTCCAAGTGGCCCCGGCGCAATTCATGCCAAATTCTTATAGGTTTATATCGGCATTCCTGGTGCGCTGCAAACTTGCGGGAGTCGATGCTACCTTGGATCTGTTCCACTACTTCTTCCGGATCACCCCTCAGAATTCCGACGGTTATCTGAGCGTGGCCGCTCGTCCGGGGAGGAGGCTGTTTAAGAGCTACCCCTCCTCCATTCATGACTGGAAAAACCGGTTCTTCTTCCTCCGCTATGATGGTCCTCCCCTCCCAGTTCGTTGGAATGGCTACCCCCCGAAGATTGAGTCGCCGGAGTTGACCGATGATCTGAGCGAGGCCGTGGAAGGCATCCTGCAGGGCGGCATTCGCCCCATAGCTGGCTATCTGACCTTCGAGGCACTCTCGGGGGCAGGCATAGGTACCGCCCGTGTCCTTGGACTCTTTCCACCCTTCGACGCTCGTCTCGGGGCACCGGGCGGTCCTGTCCTTCGAGGTGAGTGTCCTTTGCATTCTCTGTTCGTCTTTTAACCCCTTATGGTTTTCCTGCAGGTTCTCCGCCAGACAGAGCTCAAATGAATCACGCCGAATGCCTGAAGACGAGGAAGGCCAAAGCGGCCGCTGCAAAAGCCGCGTTGGCGAAAGCCAAGAATGCCCCCGCATCGGACTCCAATTCCTCGGCTTCTGATGCTGCCCGACGAACGGCTGAGGGTGAGCAGCACTTAATTGCCACCATGCTGGCTCAGGGTTCTGGGGCCCCTGCTCTTGAAGCTGCCCTTCCACCGCCGGTTGTCCCCACGAAGGCGGCTCCTCAGAAGGGGACAGAGAAGGTCCCCGAGAAGAAACAGAAGAGGGGCCGTGAGGCAGGCTCCACTGGCCCCCTGCTTGAAGATGCCGGCTCCCTGCCTTTGAGCCGCCCGGCAGAAGAGCTTTGGAGGGAGATGGCCCTCAAGGCCGGTCTCGAGCTGCCCCGCCGCTCGTCATCTGAGGCTACCAGCGCCGCCTTGGCCGCCGCTCTTCAGGTATCCCTTCTTTACCAGATCCGAGTACATCTTTCTCTTGACGTTCATCTTCTAACCATTTTTTCCTTCTGCCATCCAGTCTGGGTTTCTAGTCCTTCAAGCTGAAGCTGCCAAGGAGGCTGACCTGAGGGAGGTCAAGGCCAAGGCTGATGCGGCCGTTGCTACGGCCCGGGAGGCTGCTCGTCGAGCTGAGGCGGAGGCAGCGGCCAAGGGAAGGGAGATTGCAGCCCTGCAGGCTGAATCTCGCAGTCAACTAGCCGGTCTTGAGAGAGCCGGCTTTAAGCTTGTCCCGGTGCTCCCTGCTGCCAAGGATGCCACCCCGGAGTGGTTGGTCGACACCTCCGGCTACCGGAACACTGGGGAGTTTATGGACTCCGCCAGGGACTACTGCGCCGGGGCCTTCGGCGATGTATTCTCCGCGGCGCTGGCGAAGATCCCGCCCCGGCAGCGCCTGGCGTGCGGCGTCCGGATCCTGGAGAGCTCCCCCCTGTCTCATAAGTTCCTATACGAGGTCGGCGACAGCACCTTCGCCGCTGGCTATAATGAGGGGGTCAAGGCCACCCTTCCCATTTTCTCGAGGCTGCAGGGGGCCGACTTCGAGCTTGCTGCGAATACAGACGACGATCTGCTGCTTCAAGCCTTGGGGAAGTTGGGGAGGGACCAACGGCGGGAGGAGGCCAAGGCTAGAGGGGAAATTCCGGAACCCCCGACCCCCGAGCCCGAAGCCGAGGAGGAGGAGCAGATCCCGGGAGGCAGCCGGCCTGAGTCCCCTTTCATGGTGTGAATGTAAATTGTAATCTTTTCATTTTGCGTTTGTAATGCCCGGCCGTTAGAGCCGAAGAATATACGCCTCTTTTGCCCAAATTGTCTCTACACTCATGATCTTTACTTCGTTATTTTTACTTTCGTTTCCTTCATCATCTGTTGTATGGGAACTCCTTCGGAGCCTCGATACACTTTGTCGCAAGATTAAAGTCTGCGAGGACGTTCGTATCTGTTCCTTACTTGCTTAAGGCAACAACGTCCCCTTGCCAAACCTCCGTACGTACTCAAGTGTGCGGAGGTACTGCTCAAGCCCGTCTTCGGGCGTCGATGCTGGGTCCTGATGCCGGCTTACCGTCCTCAAAGTATTCTTACAATGAAACGACGTTCGTCGGTGGCTTGTGACGTATACTTCCTTAAGTGTGGACATATGAACGTACTTCCCAGAATCAGCATTTGGTAACGACGTTCGTCTGCCGTCGTGTGACATGAGAACTCAAGCTATGTATGGGGACGTTCGTCTGCTCTACTTGTTCCAATGGCATGAAGTATGGAAAGACGAACGTAGCCCATTGGTGCATATGTCTCCCACTAGCCGCCGATATTAGGGACAGCCGATGGTCGTGATCTCCGGGTGTCCCGAGTTCCCCGCTGGACGTTCGTGGCTCCGATGCAGCCACCCTTGCCAAGATTATGCGGCGACGGAATCGAGGCACCTTAAATACCGTGGTAGGTACCGGTACCCAGGCGCCACGTGTCCCACTTCGGTTGGTGTGTTCCCGCGGTGCTGCCTATAAGTGTCACGCCCCGGACCGCATCCGAGCGCGTGTACAACCGCCGTATGACTAAATGACGTCACTCGCAAGTCAACGTAACTTAATCATACAAGGCGTCCATGAACATTGTTCATACCATACTCAGTAAGTAAACATACATAACAACATCACATATTCGGATTGAACGAATCGCGGAAATATTCAATATTCAATCATGGGCCACATATGGCCAAAACGTGGACTCGCAGGCCCAAAACAAATGTACTTATTACAAAATATCCATGAGCATAGTTTATAGTTTAAAATAGTAAAGGAAGCACGAACCACGTCTCCCTTTAGATTACTTCACCGAGCAAGGTGAGAATGCAAGCTTGAGCTTCAACCTGAAATGGTGGGGCCCCCCGAAGGGGTCAGTACAAGTACCGAGCGAGTAGCAGGCTAAATGTAGAATAACTAACGTTTCAAGTATAAGACCCAAACATAGGGTGATACATATACATATAGTTCTTTCCCCCAAGTTATGAAATATATATCATTATATATACACTTGGAAATACCCGACCCTTAGGTCATTGTTTATTTGGGAAATAATATAGCCGTTAACCTTGGCTTAAACCCCAACCCACCCATATACCTATGAGTGTATAGAACTCCTCCTGGTTCAAATCATCTTGACATGAGGACACCGCCCGGTCCCAAATTATAAAATAATAATCTATGAGTTTTGAGGATACACGCCCGATCCTTGGGTACTCCACCCTATAACCGAGTTTTGAGGATAACCGCCCGATCCTTGGGTACTCCACCCTATAACCGAGTTTTGAGGATACCGCCCGATCCTTGGGTACTCCACCCTATAACCGAGTTTTGAGGATACACGCCCGATCCTTGGGTACTCCACCCTATAACCGAGTTTTGAGGATACCGCCCGATCCTTGGGTACTCCACCCGATAACCGAGTTTTGAGGATACCGCCCGATCCTTGGGTACTCCACCCGACTTATGATCTACCACATATCATCCTAGATAAGGTCTATATCATAACCAATAATCAAGACTAAACCAAGTCTTAAGGCCTAAGCATAATCATCCATGCAATTCATGCATTAAAAATCAACATATAGGCAAAACAGTGCCAAACCGGCGCCGGTTTTGACATAACCGGCGCCGGTTATTATTTAATTTAATAAAACCGGCCATGCCGATCCATAACCGGCGCCGGTTTTGCCTATAACCGGCGCCGGTTACCCCCTGGGCAACCAAGTCAACATTTTCGTTGACTCGCCATTTCAAACCCGATTTGCGTCAAACTTAATCCCAACATGTATTAAGTTATAACCAAGCATTTTACGCCCCTTTCATCCCTTAAAACATCATATATGTTTTTATAAACATTTTCATATCATACTTCATTTATGATATCAATGGGTCATACATATAAGTCTAATCACTTTGGATAATCACATGTTTAAGCATCTTTTAAACATCATTATGAACACATATAACATTTACTTAGGTAATCTCATAATTAACCCAAGAGTTATAAGACATTAAGCCGTCCACTCACCTCAAATGAGCGTGATGAAGTTCTACCCTTCTCGGTTGAACTCCGGCCAAACTCCGGTGAACTTTGACGAACTCCGGTGACCACTCCGGCGACTCTTTAAACCTTGTGAAAGCTCTCAATTCACCCTTGACACGTTCCTAACATGGTTTTATCATCACAAAACCCATATCAATACAAATAACCTTTAAAAGGTTATTTTCCGGCTAACCGGTCGTTTTGGCTCCTAAGTCCGTTCTTGGACATAGAACCACCTTTCAACCCTTATTTCTACATTTATAAATATGTAGAGATACTAAAAGGGTTCCTTACATGCTATGTAAGTCATATGGTAGTTAAAGAATGGAGGAACAACTAATATGAAGTCATTACCTTAATCACCACACTTTTTCTTCCCCTTTTCCTCTCCTAAACTCCTCCCTTTTTCTTGTTGGGGCTTGAGCTCGAGTTGGCTATGGAAGGTGAGGGTTCAGAGCTCCTTCTCCTTCTTTCCTTGGTGTTGGGCGAGTACAATGAGTGGGAGAGGAGGGAGGATGGTGTTTTTGTCTTTGGTTGGCAAATGGTTGAGGTTATGGGTCCATTAGGTGTCAAAATGGTCTCTCCCATCCTCTCAATGGCTTTCAGCCACATTTGCTCTCAAACCATCCTCCAAGAGATGGAAAATTCGTGGGTTGGCCCCCACTTATGTGGGAGGTCACCCCTTTTTGTCCAGAAGTGTACAATCGGTCCCGAAAGTTGTATTTCTCGGACTGTTTTAATTATATTTTATTTTATTGAGTCGAATAAAATATAACACTTACTCCTCATCATAATGGGCCTTTAGAATGATTATACATTCCCCAACTTTAATTTGGAAGTCCCCGAAATTCATTTCGGACTGTTATCCGATAAATTACCCACAACCGGTAATTGGGCCTTGTTTGACCGATCGGTCAACCCAATGCCTTTCTTATGGCCCAAAGTAAATGTCCACCACCATATAACTATTATCTATACCAAGATGAATAAAATATGCGGTCTCGGGAATATCGGGTGGTCCCCGCTCCCGTGTGGGCCCCACGTGCAATTTACTATTCACGCAAAAGAATTAACAAAAATTTACAACCTCGTAAATTCATTAACCATTTCATAAGGTTCAATACATAATTTACACAAAAGTAAATATACTTGGGGACGGTGTTACAAGTTCACCCCCCCTTATTTGGGATTTCGTCCCCGAAATCATCGTGTCTTAATCGAAAAGAAACGGGTATTGCTCCCTCATCGAGACCTCGGTCTCCCAGGTTTCTTCTTCGACTCGATCACTCCTCTACAGAACCTTCACCATAGGAATCTCCTTGTTCCTAAGTTTCTTCACCTGTTGGCCCACTATCTTCACTGGTTCTACAGCATACTGCAGGTCCTCCCGGATCTCCACCGGTGGTTTCTCAAGAATATGTGATGGATCCCGCACATACTTCTTGAGCATCGATACATGAAATACATCATGAATCTTCTCAAGTTCAGGGGTCAACTTGAGACGATACGCTACGGCCCCAACCCTCTCAAGGATTTCAAATGGGCCAATGTATCGGGGGTTAAGCTTACCCCTAGATATGAATCGGATGATGCCTTTCCAAGGAGAGATTCTTAGAAAGACTTCGTCCCCGACCTCAAACTCCAACGGTCTCCGCCGTTTGTCTGCATAGCTCTTCTGCCGATCTTGGGCAGCCATGAGTCTATCACGAATGATCTTCACCTTAGCCTTGGTGATCTCAACGAGTTCTATCCCTTCGAGTTTGGCCTCGCCAACCTCATCCCAACACAAAGGTGTCCTGCACTTCCTCCCATATAAAGCCTCGTATGGAGGCATGCCAATACTCGCCTGATAACTGTTGTTATAGGCAAACTCTACCAGAGCCAAATGTTTGTCCCAACTCCCTTGGAACTCCAAAGCACACGCTCTAAGCATGTCCTCCAAAATCTGTATCACCCGTTCGGATTGTCCATCCGTCTGTGGGTGAAAAGCTGTACTAAACTTCAGTTTAGTGCCCAAAGATGCTTGAAACTTTGGCCAAAATCTGGATGTGAATCGTGGATCCCTATCCGAGACAATGGATATCGGGACCCCATGCAATCTCACAATCTCTTCTGTATATAACTTGGCTAACCTTTCAAGGGGATAAGTAATGTTGATAGGTAAGAAATGTGCGCTCTTAGTGAGCCTATCAACCACTACCCAAACTGCGTCATAGTTGTTAACCGTCCGTGGTAGCCCTACCACAAAATCCATGGTCACATGCTCCCACTTCCATTCTGGAATGGTAAGTGGCTGCAAAAGCCCTGCCGGGTGCTGATGCTCTGCCTTAACCTGTTGGCAAGTAAGGCATCGACTCACATACTCAGCGATGTCCCTCTTCATACCTGACCACCAATAACTCTCCTTCAAGTCTCGGTACATCTTAGTACCCCCTGGATGCATGGCATAGGCCGAAGAATGAGCCTCTTCTAGTATGGACTTCTGGAGTTCTTCATCCTTTGGTATGCAAACTCGATCCTTAAACAACAACAGACCGTCATCACGTATACGGAAATTCTCAACGGGCCCCTCCAGGATCCGCTCACGGATCTTCTGACATTCCTCGTCAATGGCCTGACATCTACTGATCTCACTCAGTAATGTGGGCCTAACCTCAAAGCTAGCAAGGAGGGCCCCGCATGTGGATACCTCCACGCGCGCCCTCAATGCCCGTAGACATGTGAGTAACGTCCCCGACGTACTCTTCCTGCTTAACGCATCGGCCACCACGTTGGCCTTTCCGGGATGATAGTCAATGATCAAGTCATAGTCCTTGATCAACTCCATCCATCTCCGTTGTCTCATATTCAACTCTTTCTGAGTGAATACATACTTCAAACTCTTATGATCAGTATAAATGTGGCATGTCTCCCCGTAGAGATAATGCCTCCAAATCTTCAGTGCAAACACTACTGCCCCCAACTCCAGATCGTGGGTAGGGTAGTTCACCTCGTGTTTCCTCAATTGCCTAGAGGCGTAGGCTATCACCTTACCGTTTTGCATCAACACACATCCTAGCCCTTGGATGCTAGCATCGCTATAGATATCGTACCCTATCCCTTGCTTGGGTAGGGCAAGAACCGGTGCCTCGGTAAGTCGCTTCTTCAATTCAAGAAACCCTTCCTCACATTTGTCATCCCATATGAACTTAGCCCCCTTCTTTGTGAGCTTCGTCAATGGAGACGCCAACACGGAGAATTTCTCTACGAACTTACGATAGTATCCCGCTAAGCCAAGGAAACTACGTATTTCTTTCACATTTTTGGGTCTCTCCCAGTCGATGATGGCTTTTATTTTGGCGTTGTCCACAGCAACGCCCGATCCGGATATGACATGCCCGAGAAAGCCAATCTCTTTGAGCCAAAATTCACATTTGGAGAACTTGGCAAAGAGTTGTTTTTCTCTAAGTCGTTCGAGTACAAGCCTCAAGTGATGTTCATGCTCCTCCTCGCTCTTGGAGTATATCAAGATGTCATCAATGAATACTATCACAAATTGATCCAAGTATTCACTAAACACTCGGTTCATCAAGTCCATGAATGCCGCCGGTGCGTTGGTTAACCCGAATGACATCACAAGAAATTCATAGTGACCATATCTAGTGCGGAATGCACTCTTAGGTATGTCACTCTCCTTGATCTTCAACTGATGATAGCCCGACCTCAAATCAATCTTTGAGAACACTATCGCCCCCCGAAGTTGATCAAACAAGTCATCAATCCTCGGTAAAGGATACCTATTCTTGATCGTGACTTTGTTCAACTGTCGGTAATCTATGCACATTCTCAATGTACCGTCTTTCTTCTTCACAAAGAGTACGGGTGCTCCCCACGGTGAGTGACTGGGCCTAATGAATCCGTTGTCCAAAAGTTCTTGTAGTTGGACCTTCAACTCTTGAAGTTCCGCCGGTGCCATTCGATAAGGAGGTATCGAAATGGGTTTGGTACCCGGTTCAACTTCAATTACGAACTCAATCTCCCGGTCGGGTGGAAGTCCCGGCAAGTCTTTGGGAAAGACGTCCGGATACTTGCACACGACACGTACATCGTTGATGTTTATCTCTTTCTTTGTCTCATCTACTACGTAAGCAAGGTATGCGTGGCATCCTTTTCTCATCATCTTCCGTGCTCTCATCACGGATATGATACAACCATGAGATCCTCCCCGATCTCCCTCAAAACGTAAGGTGTTCCCCTTATCATCCTCGAGTTCCAACACTTTGGTGTAGCAATCAACTCGAGCATGGTGTTTTTCAAGCCAATCCATTCCCAGGATAGCATCGAACTCTATCATACTTAGAGGTACGAAGTCACAAGTCAAAGGTTGACCCGTCACTTCTACCACACATGATGGATAGTAATGGTTCCTCTCCACGTCATCTCCCAATGGTGTGGAGACTACCAAGGTTTGCGTCATTGGCGTCAATGGCACGTCAAGACCTTCGGCGAACGCTTCGCTCACAAATGAACGTTGAGCCCCGGTATCAATGAGAATTCTTGCATTTCTTCCATTGATCAATAGTGTCCCTACATTTATAGATGATGTAAGACACACTACTCGAAGTACCGGATCGAAAATGGGCTAAACGAACATTTTCTGGCCGAAAATGTACTGGACCGGCGCCGGTTCTAGGCCAGACCGGCGCCGGTTTTCCCCTGGGATGGCCGAATACCCAACAAATACACTGGACCGGCGCCGGTTATGGCCACAACCGGCGCCGGTTTACCGTCGGCAACCTCGGAAAATAATTTTTTCTAAAAACCGGCCCCGGTTACGAGCACGGTGATTTGCCCCGGCCAATTTTCCACTAGACCGGCGCCGGTTATGGGCAAAACCGGCGCCGGTTTTCCTTCGGCACCCCTCGGAAAACCCCACTTTTATTACCTCAGCCCCTCCGAAACCGGACCGGCGCCGGTTATGGGCAAAACTGGCGCCGGTTTACCTACGGCAGCCCCAAACCATTAGTTTTTAAATAGAACCGGCACCGGTTTAAGCCCCGACCGGCGCCGGTTTACCCCTGGGCAGCTGTATTCCTACAACTTTTTGCTAAAAACACACTGGCATCGACCCCGGCGAGCCCGTACAAGCCCGTTATCATTTTTAACACTTAACAACATATAATTTATCAAACATTACAAGGGATTACCTGCAACGGAGTCGGGGTTAGCCCGAGCATCGGCCTCGGTCATAGCATAGACTCGTGCTTGGGCCCCGCCTTGGTTGACGGACGCGGCATGGCTCGTTGATGCGTCGCCTCTCCCCGTGCCACCATGTGACGGTCCCGCACGGTTCCTCCCCGTCACGGCCCCTCCTCCGGCTCCCGGTGTGTTCTCCTGCGTCGCTTGAGGACAATTGGCCTTCATATGGCCCGCATTTCCACACTTGAAACACCTTGGTGGTTCGTTACACTTCCCAAAATGCTGTTTTGAGCAATTGAGACATCTAGGTGCTCCCGAGTTCTGTGGCCTAGGTCCGTGCCACCTCCCGTCCCTGTTCTTTTTTGCCGGTGGAGCCGGCGCCTTGAATGAGCCCCCACCACCACCATGGTTGTTCTTTCGGGAATGGTCGGGCGGCCCCTAACTGTTCCACTTCCTCTTCTTCGCCTCCTCGGCGTCCCTTGCTTTCCTCTCATTCCACTGGGCCTCCCCAAGCATGCCCTGCTCTACCACCTCACTGAAAGTCATGAGGCGGGAGTATGTAGCATTATCTCGGATGTCTAAGAGTAAAGCATCCCAGAAGTGCTCAGTCATGCGGTCCTCATCGATTGCATACTCCGGTAAGAACCTAGCCAAGGTTCTAAACTCTTGCTCCAACTGCTTAACGGTGCCACCTTCTTTCTGCTTGAGGTTGGTATACTCCCTCCTTTTTACATTAACCTCAAAATCGGAGTAGTATTGGGCATAAAACTCTCGCTCAAAACTTTCCCATGAGATATTCCCACGGTATTTCCCTTCTACACCTTCCCACCATGTAGAAGCCATCCCCTCAAGCAACCGTGAAGCAACGGTTAGCTTCACGTCCGGAGTAATTTGCATGTCCCTTGATGCATCCTTCACTTTCTTGATCCAATCGGCGGCAACGGTAATGTCACCGGTGCCATCGAAGGACCTACACCCCAAGGCCCTAGCCTCCTTGAGGTACTTGGAGATTCTCACTATGAAACCTCCCTCGAGCCCACCTTGTGGAGCCCCGGGTGTGGCCCTTGGAGCTCCCCGGCTTCCTTGAGCCGACACACCTGGAGAACCACGCCTTGCTTGGCGCCTAAGGTCTCTCCTCAACTTCTCCTTTTGATACCACTCAAGTAATTCACCCATTTGAGCGAATCGGGCATCACTCTCATCATCATTCTCATCATCAGTGTGGAAATCACCCCCATCGTATGGGGTCTCTTCATGCTCCGTTTCAGGAACATAAGTAGAGTCGTGGTTCTCGGTGCTAGTCTCGTACACCGAACTCACGTGGCCATCACTCACTGTTTGGGCTCGGTGGCCCCCACGACTTCCACGGCCTCCCCGGCCTCCTCTTCCACCTCTAGAGCTTCGAGATGGGGCCCGACTAGCTCCAACAGAAGCTATCGGTGCTTGCCCTCTCGGATTGTTCCTGGTCCGCATGCGTCTACCCTCCATTTCTGAAAAGGAATTTGGACGAGTCGTTAGACTCCAATCAATGTCAATTGACGGAAAACGTTATAGACACGTATTGGCCCAAGTCGCCGCCATACCAATTGTTAAGGGTACCATCTTAACAACTAGAGACCTTGCAACCTCGGTGACAATAGTTCTATAAGCGTCAAAATACAATGCTCATGGTTTTCGATAAAACTCTTTTGTAAAGTCTCATGTGAGAGGTTGATTATATAGTTTAGAAACTGAGATGGCTCTGATACCACTTAATTGTCACGCCCCGGACCGCATCCGAGCGCGTGTACAACCGCCGTATGACTAAATGACGTCACTCGCAAGTCAACGTAACTTAATCATACAAGGCGTCCATGAACATTGTTCATACCATACTCAGTAAGTAAACATACATAACAACATCACATATTCGGATTGAACGAATCGCGGAAATATTCAATATTCAATCATGGGCCACATATGGCCAAAACGTGGACTCGCAGGCCCAAAACAAATGTACTTATTACAAAATATCCATGAGCATAGTTTATAGTTTAAAATAGTAAAGGAAGCACGAACCACGTCTCCCTTTAGATTACTTCACCGAGCAAGGTGAGAATGCAAGCTTGAGCTTCAACCTGAAATGGTGGGCCCCCCCGAAGGGGTCAGTACAAGTACCGAGCGAGTAGCAGGCTAAATGTAGAATAACTAACGTTTCAAGTATAAGACCCAAACATAGGGTGATACATATACATATAGTTCTTTCCCCCAAGTTATGAAATATATATCATTATATATACACTTGGAAATACCCGACCCTTAGGTCATTGTTTATTTGGGAAATAATATAGCCGTTAACCTTGGCTTAAACCCCAACCCACCCATATACCTATGAGTGTATAGAACTCCTCCTGGTTCAAATCATCTTGACATGAGGACACCGCCCGGTCCCAAATTATAAAATAATAATCTATGAGTTTTGAGGATACACGCCCGATCCTTGGGTACTCCACCCTATAACCGAGTTTTGAGGATAACCGCCCGATCCTTGGGTACTCCACCCTATAACCGAGTTTTGAGGATACCGCCCGATCCTTGGGTACTCCACCCTATAACCGAGTTTTGAGGATACACGCCCGATCCTTGGGTACTCCACCCTATAACCGAGTTTTGAGGATACCGCCCGATCCTTGGGTACTCCACCCGATAACCGAGTTTTGAGGATACCGCCCGATCCTTGGGTACTCCACCCGACTTATGATCTACCACATATCATCCTAGATAAGGTCTATATCATAACCAATAATCAAGACTAAACCAAGTCTTAAGGCCTAAGCATAATCATCCATGCAATTCATGCATTAAAAATCAACATATAGGCAAAACAGTGCCAAACCGGCGCCGGTTTTGACATAACCGGCGCCGGTTATTATTTAATTTAATAAAACCGGCCATGCCGATCCATAACCGGCGCCGGTTTTGCCTATAACCGGCGCCGGTTACCCCCTGGGCAACCAAGTCAACATTTTCGTTGACTCGCCATTTCAAACCCGATTTGCGTCAAACTTAATCCCAACATGTATTAAGTTATAACCAAGCATTTTACGCCCCTTTCATCCCTTAAAACATCATATATGTTTTTATAAACATTTTCATATCATACTTCATTTATGATATCAATGGGTCATACATATAAGTCTAATCACTTTGGATAATCACATGTTTAAGCATCTTTTAAACATCATTATGAACACATATAACATTTACTTAGGTAATCTCATAATTAACCCAAGAGTTATAAGACATTAAGCCGTCCACTCACCTCAAATGAGCGTGATGAAGTTCTACCCTTCTCGGTTGAACTCCGGCCAAACTCCGGTGAACTTTGACGAACTCCGGTGACCACTCCGGCGACTCTTTAAACCTTGTGAAAGCTCTCAATTCACCCTTGACACGTTCCTAACATGGTTTTATCATCACAAAACCCATATCAATACAAATAACCTTTAAAAGGTTATTTTCCGGCTAACCGGTCGTTTTGGCTCCTAAGTCCGTTCTTGGACATAGAACCACCTTTCAACCCTTATTTCTACATTTATAAATATGTAGAGATACTAAAAGGGTTCCTTACATGCTATGTAAGTCATATGGTAGTTAAAGAATGGAGGAACAACTAATATGAAGTCATTACCTTAATCACCACACTTTTTCTTCCCTTTTTCCTCTCCTAAACTCCTCCCTTTTTCTTGTTGGGGCTTGAGCTCGAGTTGGCTATGGAAGGTGAGGGTTCAGAGCTCCTTCTCCTTCTTTCCTTGGTGTTGGGCGAGTACAATGAGTGGGAGAGGAGGGAGGATGGTGTTTTTGTCTTTGGTTGGCAAATGGTTGAGGTTATGGGTCCATTAGGTGTCAAAATGGTCTCTCCCATCCTCTCAATGGCTTTCAGCCACATTTGCTCTCAAACCATCCTCCAAGAGATGGAAAATTCGTGGGTTGGCCCCCACTTATGTGGGAGGTCACCCCTTTTTGTCCAGAAGTGTACAATCGGTCCCGAAAGTTGTATTTCTCGGACTGTTTTAATTATATTTTATTTTATTGAGTCGAATAAAATATAACACTTACTCCTCATCATAATGGGCCTTTAGAATGATTATACATTCCCCAACTTTAATTTGGAAGTCCCCGAAATTCATTTCGGACTGTTATCCGATAAATTACCCACAACCGGTAATTGGGCCTTGTTTGACCGATCGGTCAACCCAATGCCTTTCTTATGGCCCAAAGTAAATGTCCACCACCATATAACTATTATCTATACCAAGATGAATAAAATATGCGGTCTCGGGAATATCGGGTGGTCCCCGCTCCCGTGTGGGCCCCACGTGCAATTTACTATTCACGCAAAAGAATTAACAAAAATTTACAACCTCGTAAATTCATTAACCATTTCATAAGGTTCAATACATAATTTACACAAAAGTAAATATACTTGGGGACGGTGTTACAATAAGTACCCAGAACCCATGTGTTTCATTCATACTTCTCCTTACGCTGCATAATTGTCTTCTCTCTCTAGACTTCTCTCAAACCGTATCGGAAGTCCCGAACTCCCAAGGTACCGTTCGTTGCCATGACTTCTGAAACTCGCTTCGACGATGGCTGTTCCTCCGGTGATGACTTGGAATATTATGAAAGGGGAATGCCGCCCCGGCCTCCCCGTTATAGCCTCAGCTTCTCGTGCGTTCGGCATCAAGTTCAACGCCTGACGAATGCTGATAAGCGACTGATCAGCCAATGGTTCTATCCTCCAAGGACCTACGATGACCGGCGTCTGCGGAACCCCATGCGCCATCTGCCCGGCTATGTGGTGGTCCACTTGGATTCGGTGATAGCCGGGCTGAACTTTCCCTTGCATAGCTTCCATTTGGAACTTTTCAGGGCCCTTGAGATAGTGCCTGCGCAGTTCGTCCCTGCCGCCTATCGGATAATCGCTGGCTTCATCATTAGATGCCACAGCGTCGGCGTGATCCCCACTGTGGACCTGCTGCACCATTTCTTTCGACTGTCCCCCTTCGGACGCACAGGGTACTTGACCTTGATCGCCCGTCCGTCCATGACCCTGTTCTCGAACAATGCTGGGAATCCGGACGGTTGGGAAGAGCGCTTCTTCCTGGCCGGAATCGGCTCACCGATGCCATTCTCTGATCGGTGGAATGCTTACCCGGCGAAGACGATTCCGCCGCCCATGACGGACGAGGAGCTCGGATATGCCAAGCGCATAGCCGGACTTGGCATCCAGAACCTCCGGTTGCTGGTGGCCGAGCCTTTTAAAGCTCAGGCTGGGTTAGGTGCGTCTGTTTGTACTTGTATTGTTTTAACATCTCTCCGCTGTTATGGCTCTGAACGTCTTGGTTCCCTTGTGCAGGAATTTTCCCATCCACGTCTATCATGAGCCGAGTTAACACTGCTTTGACTGCCGCCGGCCGTGAGCACAAGGGTCATGACAAGCTCGGGAAGCCGCTCGTCCCCAAGGTCGAATCTCGGGTGACCAGGGCACGGGCCGATGATACCTCGGGGGCCGGCGCCTCCAAGAGGCCGCGTGTTGAGGGTACCTCCTCCAAAGCCATCCTCGTGGCCGATGACTCCGATGGGGAGCCCGGAAGCCCCCTCAAGCGGAAGCCCACTTCCCGGATCAATCCCCGTGCTTCTCCTCCGCGGAATTCCGACGTCCGCCGTCTCCGGGAAGATGATGCCCAAGCTGCCAAGGGTTCTGACGACGCTCGTCCAAACTCGCCCCCCGAAGCCAGTGGGTCTTCTCTTGGCTTGATTGAGTTCTCTGGGGTTGGTCCCCGCAAGGAGTCAATGATGCTCTTCGGCCAGACAGCGTCCTCCATCTGGTGTGGGCTGAATCTCAAGGTTCCGCAGGACTTCGCTGCTCAGGAGGCCCCTGAAGATCTCTTGGAGTGCGGCCAGAGCACCCTGGATAAGGCCGGGCTCTACTTTCACAGGGCTCGGATGGCCTTCGAGCACCAGGGCAGGGAGATGGCCAGGGTGCGGGCCGAATGTGACGCCCTTCTGAGGAATGCAAAAGGCAGGGCTGACACTCTTCAAGAGAAAGCCGATGCCTATGATAAGCTCGTCCAGGAGAATGCCTCTCAGAAGGAGCTCCTCAAGAAGCAGGAGGCCGAGCTCGTGGATCTCCGCAGCCGGATGTGGGCCGTAGAGCAGGCCAAAGTGGAGCTCCGCCAGACGGGCGTGGACAACCACGTCCCTATTTATGAGGCCGATGTTGCCAAAATCAAGGAGTCCGGATCCATAGATTTCCAGAGGTCCAAGGCTTATACTGGCGCCATTCATACCATGGCCATGAAGTTCCTTCCGTGGCTCGTCGGCGAGTTCCTGGCCACCTGCCCGGATGCCTATCTGGATGGGGTTAAATTGCTCCAGGCCACCCCCACCGGACGTCGTTTTCTTGACGATCTCGCCGATGATACCTACCGCAAGGGTATGGTTGGTCTAGTAGCGGAGAATCTTCCGACGTTCGAGCGTCACTTCGGGGCTCCCTTCGATCCGGAGGCGGCTGGATTTGACGTCCTGATGGCAGATGCCCATGCGGGGGCCCTTGAGCTGCTGAAGGAGCAGGAGGAAGCCGAAGCCAGAGGAAAATCCAAGCAGACTCTTTCCAAAGCTCCAGCTCCGGACGTCGATCGGCAGTGATTCTCCGTTCATTACCTTGTACTTGTACAATTTTTTTTTTTCATTATTTGTATTGTACCTTCGCACATTGTAGTTTTCCGGCCAATAGTGCCGAAGAATAAAAATCATTCTTTGCTCCATGCTCTTCTGGCATCTTTTTTTTTTTGGAGTCTTTTAGTCTTCGTTCGTCCTTGGTCCTTGGTCCTACCGGCGTTCCTACTTCGAGGAGACGTTCGGTCTCCGCAGACATCGCAAGGAGGAACAGGTTTATCTACATCGAGATTCCCCCTTTTTTCGTTCGTCCGTGGTCCTTTTAGTCTTACCGGCGTCTCTTGCTTCGAAGAAGACGTTCGGTACCCAAGGAACTCGCAGGGACGAACTGGTTTACCCTCACGGGTTCCCGACTTTGTTATCCCACGTCCATCGATCCATGGTCATTTGTGGGATAAACAGGTTTATCTTGGCAAGCTCCCTTGGTTCGTCTAGCCCCCTCCGCGTCTCTACTAACCTCTACATCGAGAGGCGTTCGTCTTCGGCAGTGGGGGAAGATCTGGCACGCCTGGGCAAGATTCCCTTCCGTATAGGAGCTACCCTCCTCTTCTCCCCATCTTTTTTTTTTTGAGGGAGGCAATCTATACTCTTCGTTCGTCATTGGTCCTTGGTCCTACCAGCGTTCCTACTTCGAGGAGACGTTCGGTATCCGCAGACATCTCAATGAGGAACAGGTTTATCTGCATCGAGATTCCCTGGTGCTTCGTTCGTCCTTGGTCCTTGGTCCTACCGGCGTCTCTACTTCAAGGAGACGTTCGGTATCCGCAGACATCGCAAGGAGGAACAGGTTTATCTACATCGAGATTCCCTTCTTTAACGGTCGTTGGCAAGAACAGAAGTGATGGAAAACAGGGGGCCTTATTATTGATGACGTCCGGTCATTTTACATGGGGGTGGGAATAAAACAAAGACAACAGCCTCCAACTATTGATAGAACTTCTTCAGGTGTTCTACGTTCCACATCCCGGCATGGTTCCCCTCCAGGGTGTGGAGGAGGAACGTCCCCTGGTTGTATCTTCTGATGACCCGGTAGGGTCCTTCCCATTTCTTTGCCATTTTGCCACCTTCGAGCGGCTTGCTCTTCTCTCTTTTCCTGAGTACGAGGTCCCCGGCCTCTATTTCGCGGAATTTCACGGCCTTGTTGAAGTATCTCTGTGTGGCCCTGTGATATTCTTCCATGCGACGAGCCGCTAGGTCCCTCCGTTCCTCAATGAAATGGAGCTCCGCTCGTAGGTTGGTCTCGTTGGCCTCCGGCTGGTAATGCTTGGTGCGATGTGTAGGTACCAGCACCTCCGTTGGCACCTTAGCTTGGAACCCATAAGCCAAGGCAAAAGGGGTTTCCCCAGTCGCCGTTCTGGGCGTTGTCCTATATGTCCACAAGACATAATTCAGCTGCTCCGGCCAAGTGGAGGTGTAGTCTTCCAACTTCTTCTTGATCCCATCCATGATGGTCCGGTTCATGTTCTCCACTTGGCCGTTGGCCTGTGGGTAGGCCACCGAGGCCTTAGAGTGCCTGATGCCCCACTTCGCCAAGTATGCCTCAAACCCTCTGCCGATGAACTGCCGACCGTTGTCGGTGACGATCTGCTCTGGGATCCCGAAGCGGCAAATGATGTTCTGCCAGACGAACTTCTGGCACTGGAATTCAGTGATGGAGGCCAATGGTTCGGCCTCTACCCACTTTGTGAAATAATCAATCGCCACGATGACGAACTTCCTCCCACCAGCAGCCGTTGGCAGAGGACCCAGCAAATCTATGCCCCACCTAGCAAAAGGTAGTGCGATGGTCATCGGGGTGTAGAAGCTCGCTGGACGACCAGGGACAGGTGCATACTGTTGGCATACTGCGCACTTCCGAGTGTGGTTGAAGCAGTCTTGCTGTATGGTCGGCCAGTAATAGCCCTGCAAGATGATTTTTCTGGCCAAGGTTCGGGGGCCCTGGTGGCTGGAGCAGATCCCTTCATGTATTTCCTCGATCACCGCTGCTGCCAGGCTCGGCGGGAGGCACCTGAGGTACGGTCCGCCGAACGTCTTCTTGTAGAGCTGCCCGTCAATAAGTTCAAAGTTAGGGGCACGCCTCTTTATCCATGCAGCTCTTCCTGTGCTGCCATCCTCGTCGGGCTCGGGGAGTGTTCCATCTCTGAGATAATCTGCTATCTCCTTCGCCCAGTTGGGTTCGGCAATGGAGATAACCTCCACCTGGATGACGTTCGTCGCCGGTGCTGGGAATACCTCCTGCCTAACGAAGCCTCTGATGTGTCGGGGGATGCTTGACGCCGGATCATCGGTTGGGGGGTTGCTCAGCTTTGACAGTATATCCGCCTCTGCATTTTCCACCCGCGATACCTGCTCAAGGACCACCTGCTCAAATTGCGCGGTCTGTTCCTCCGCCAGCTCCTTGTAGACCTTCATTCTCTCTTCCCTGGTTTCTGCAGTGCCGTTCATCTGGGTTACCACCAGCTGGCTGTCCAACCTCACCTTCAGACGAGCTGCTCCGAGGGCTTTCGCGCATTTCAGCCCCGCGATAAGTGCCTCGTACTCAACCTCGTTGTTGGTGACCTTGAACTCAAATTTCATAGAGTAGTAGGCTTTGAAACCCTCGGGGGAAGTGATCACCGCTCCCCCGCCACAGCCCCACGCACTCGAGGCCCCATCGGTGTACATCTCCCACCAATTGTCAAAGTCGTTGCTGTCATGGGATTCGCCCTCGGTGCGCGCGGTACACTCCGCAATGAAGTCCGCCAGTGCCTGTCCTTTGATCATCGGCCTTGGTTTGAAGTCCACGTCGTACTGACCGATCATCAAGGACCACTTGGTTATTCTTCCGCTTGCCATTGGATTCCTGAGGACTGTGGCGAGGGGTTGCGTCGTGTAGACGGTCACCGGGTGTGCCTGGAAATACGGCGCCAGGCGCTTGATGGATGCAATCAAGGCGAGGATCGTCTTTTCCATCAGCGTGTATCTCGTCTCAGGGTCGTTCAGCGCCTTACTCACAAAGTATATTGGCCGCTGAACGCCTTCAGACTCCTTCAGCAGCACGGCACTTACGGCCAGATCGGCTACTGCCAAATACATGTACAATCTCTCCCCGGGATCCGCTTTGGTGAGGACGAGCGGAGAGGAGAGATATACCTTGAAATCCTCGAAAGCAGCCTGACACTCCGGGGTCCATTCAAAGGGATTGGCCTTCTTCATGATCTGGAAAAAGGGAATCGCCTTATCAGCCAGCTTGGATAAGAATCTGCTCAGGGCCGCCAGACGCCCGGTGAGCCGCTGCACGTCTTTTAGGTTCTTTGGGGCCTCCATGTCCATAATTGCCTTCACCTTCTCCGGGTTAGGCTCGATCCCCCGCTCGCTCATCATGTAGCCGAGGAACTTGCCGCCCCTGACGGCGAAGGCACACTTCTTCGGATTGAGCCTCATGCTGGCCCTCTCCATGATGCTGAAGACCCTCTCCATGTCCTGGACGTGGTCCTCCTTTTTCTTACTCTTGATCAGGATGTCATCCACGTAAGCTTCCATTGTTTTCCCAAGTACGTCCTTGAACAACATCCCAATCATCCTCTGAAAAGTAGCCATGGCGTTCCTCAGGCCGAACGGCATGACGATGTAGCAATACACGCCGTCCGCCGTAACGAACGCCGTTTTCTCGGCATCATCGGGGTGCATGAACACCTGATGGTAGCCCCTGAATGCGTCCATGAAGCTGAGCAGCTCGCAGCCTGCTGTCTCATCCACCAGCAAGTCGATCCTCGGAACAGGGTAAGGATCCATCGGACAAGCTTTGTTGAGGTCCGAGTAATCGACGCACATCCGCCAAGTGTCGCCCTTTGGGGCTAGTACCACGTTGGCCAACCACTCCACGTGGATGACCGGCCGGATGTGTTTGATGCTGAGGAGAGTTGCTGTCTCCTTCCTGATGAAATCGCGTCGGTCGGCCGCCATATACATTTTCTTTTGTTGTACGGGCTTGGCTTCCGACCGCACGGCGAGTCTATGGCATATGAGGTTGGGGTCGATGCCCGGCATGTCCTCCGGCCCTCTGGCGAACAAGATCCTGAACCTTCGGAGGACGGCTATGACCCCCGCTCTGATTTCCGGTTCTAGATCTGCACCGATGGACACCCTCCTGTCCGTCGGGTCGTCGAGCTCGATTTCCTCCAGCAGAGTTGCTGGTTCCAGATGAGCGTCCAAATCGGCCCGTTTGGCCTTCTCGGAGATGCTGTTGACCCGAGCCTCCCGCTCGTTGAGCCTCTCCATGGCCTTCGTGTAGCAGGCCCTGGCCATATGCGGGTCCGTACGTGCTACCCCCACTCCAGTGTCGGTGGGGAATTTGATGCATGAGTGCCGTACGGAGCATATGGCCCCCAAGTCTTCCAAGCCGGGTCGGCCCAAAATGGCGTTGTGGGCGCATTTTAGGCGGACCACGGCGAACGTCATCCCGATCCGGGCGGTGTGAGGGCCGTCGCCGATCTCTACCGGCAAGATGATGGTGCCCTCCGCGTCAATGCAATCCCCAGTGAAGCCGGACAGCGGGGTACGCAGAGGGTGTAGCATGTCCTTTTTGAGCTTCATTCCCTCGAAAGCCTCCCAGTAGAGGACGTTCACACTGCTCCCGGTATCGACAAGGACGCGGCGGACGATGGCATCGTTTACGTCCATGCTGATCACCAGCTCGTCTCTGTGCGGCGCTGGTGACATCGGCAGATCGGCGGGACCAAAGGTGATTGCCTCGATTTTGTTGCGCTTGGTGGGGGGTGCTGATACGGAACCCACGTAGAGTGATCTCTCAAATTTTTTCCGCTCGGCGGGTGTATCCCCTGTCTCAGCGCCCCCGAAGATCACCTTGATCTCCAACTTCTTCTTTTTGCCCTTCGGGCCAAGGGATCCCTCCGGACGTTTATCTGCACTTCGATAATCCACGTCCTGAGGGTCTGCCTCGCGCCGGTCGTCGCGGCGCCATGTCCGGGGCCTTGGGTTCGGCTTCTGCTGGCTGTTTTTGTTCAGCAGCTGGGTGAATTCGCCCAAGTACCCCTGACGGATCAGCTCGTCGATTGCTTTCTTTAATTGGCTGCAATTGTCCGTCAGGTGGCCGGCCCTCTGATGGTATTCACAGTAGGCCGATTGGTCAAGCCCCATATGCTTCTTCATATCCTGGGGTTCCATCTAGGAGGGGAGAGCAAACCCGACCCTACCCGATTGACCCGACCGGATATATCCGATTATGTTTTTTGGGTCGGATAACCCGACCCGAATCTCCCAAACCCGACCCGATTTTTGCAACCCGAGAATTAAGCGGGTAGCGGGTAGGGTTACCAATTATGCTACCCGACCCGCCCGAAAACCCGAACTAGCGTAGTATATATACTACTTTGAATTATTATGCATGTTCAAATATCTCATTTATTGTATGTCAATTACCATATTATGCATATTTAAGTATTTCAATTACCGTATTTGTAAAACTATAACTTTGAATGTTGTATTGTTATGACTTTAAATGATATTTTGACCAATTGTCATTTTATTTATCACAATATCAAATATGTATACCACCGTATATTATTATTTTACATGTTCAAATATGTCGATTATCATATTTATACAACTATTACTTTGAATGTTATACTAGTATAACTTTGAATGATATTTTTACCAATTACCATTTTATTTATCACAATTTTAACAATAATAAATTAAAATCCGAATGGACCCGAAAACCGAATCAACCCGACCGAAACCCGAACATAACCCGACCCGAAAAACCCGATATATTTTTTGATAGGGTAGGGTTTGAAATTATCAATCCGATACCCGAACGGGTTTACCATTTTCGAACCCGACCCGCCCGAACCCGACCCGTGCTCTGCCCTAGTTCCATCAGTAGGCCCTTGTCTTTGATGGCCTCGAAGATTTGGCTCACTGGGTAGGCCAATGGGATATAGCGGTCGTCCGGCCGCGTTTGACTATCTCCAGTCGGGGCCTTCCAAGGGACCATCGCTCTGTCCACCTTCTTCTTTTTGTTTGGGGGGGAGGGCCCGGGTCCCGGTCTGGGTCCGAGCCTGTCCGCCATCTTCCGTGGCTGGGCCGCGGAAACTCCGTCCCGCTGCCTGATCTCCTCCTCAATGGAGGCATACTTCTGGGCCCGAGCCAGAACCTCGGTGTAGCTGGTGCCGGGATTCCTCCTTAGGTCCCGGTATAGATCCCCTGTGGCCAGCGCACTGGTGAACATGTTGGTGGCCAGACGTTCGTCCAGATCGTCGACCTGCAGGACCTCGTCCCTCCACCTTACCAGGAACCTAGCAAGCGGTTCGTCCCGCCCTTGTTTGATGTGGGCGAGAGCCGTGACGTCCTTCCTGGGGGTGGTACTGGCAGCAAACTGTGCCATGAACTGCCGGGAGAGCTGTTCGTATGAGTCGATGGTGCCCGGCCTCAACTGGCCGAACCATTCCTGCGCCGGCCCTCTGAGGGTGCTAAAGAACAATCTGCAGATGGCCTCGTCCGATGCTCCCAGCATGGACAGGTTCCCTTGGTAGCTGATCAGATGGGCCTTAGGATCGCCAGCCCCATTATACACCAAGTTGCCCGGGGGCCTGCAGTCCCGGGGAATCTCGACGCTCATCACCCGTGGAGTAAAGGGTGATGTGAGGGAGAAAGAGGGTGTGGCTGAGCCGACGTCCGTTCGCCTATTCATCTCGGCTATCTGCCGTTCCATTGCTTCCAGCCTTGCATCCTGTGCGGCCCTTCCGGGGGACACAGGGGGTGCGACTTCGGGGACGGCATTCTGCTGAGCGGCCACAGCCTCGTGCGGCCGCCTAAAGATCTGCGCACCTCGCCGTTGGAAACGTCGTCCAACGGTGTTGATCCTTGGGGTTTCGTCTCCCCGCGGGATTTGGCGGGGAAACGATGGCGTGTGAGCCCTGGATGCGGCGATGCTGACCCTGGTTCGCCCTCCCGTGTCACGGGAGCCTGAACCTCCACCTAGCCGCTCATGGACTGAGGGCCGGTGGTCGCTGGATCCCGTCGTATCATCGTACGACTGCATGCGGCGAATGGGAGAGAGGGGCGTTCGCTGGGTGCTTGCAGAGTACACCTGATCTCGGGCCTCCCGTTCGTCTGCCAGACGACGCATGGTGTCAGCGAGATCCCGCATGAGGCGGGGATCCTGCCTGGCCTCGAGGGGAATGAGGTCAGTGAGGCCCCCGTTTCCCCCGGAGGTCCATATCGTTGCGGACGGTTCCGAGTTCTGGCCGCGATTCCGGCGGCTTGACTCCAGACGCTCGGAGAGATCACGCTGGTTGTTGCTTCCTGACATCGTGTTTGGTGTAGGTAGATTTAGTAGCTGTTTGGGAGAGTTTCTGGAAACTTTTTGTTCAGTTTCCCACGGACGGCGCCAGTGTTGAGGTTTATTCCTTCAACCCTCAGGCCCAACACGTAAGCCCAAAGGTTTCGAGTGGATTGATTGTATGTGTATGCGAATATCTAGCCCAACAACTATCAGATGGATCAGGAAGCAGAGGAAATAGCAGGCAATGTAAATAGGTATTATTAACTTCGTAATAACTCCCCTAAGTACAATCTACTTGCTAAAAAGAGGCACGTCGGCCGTTCGTCTTACAAGGCAGTTAGAAATGCTACAAGTAAGAAAGCTGAAGCTAGTGTGCTAAGAGTAGAAAGTTGCCAACCCCTTACAATGAAATAAATGCTTCTATTTATACCCACCAATGGGCAGGTGGCTGTACTGACGTGGCAGCCTGTGGACCGCTGGTGCCCCAACTACCAAATCTCCAGCATTAAATGCACTTCCCGCCAGAATCTAGGTTTCCCGCCCAATCAGTGGGGACGTTCGTCCGCCCGGGAAGTGAGTTGGATCGCTCCAAGTGACCCTCAAGAGATACCGGCTGTTCGTCCCCTGGCCTTGATAGATACTCGCCTTGTGGACTGGGTTTCCTCTGATGACCATAGGCTTGCCGTGAGGACGTTCGTCGTCATCCCTGGTGGCCCGTGGCCCTGCTCCTTGTCCTTGCATGGACGTTCGTCGGGATGAGCCGCTGGGCCTGAACTCCCAACCCCAGACGTTCGTCCATCCTCAAGGAACATGGGCCTGTGGGCTGGCCTTGTGTTCTAACTGGACGTACGTCTGGTAAGAAAGGGTTAGTGGGCCGAACCTCGGCTTGGGCCCTTAACCCAACAAAAACTAACAATAATAATATGTACGGAGTACATTATTACCACATATTCAGATGAACAAGATAACTTATGTGTGACCTTCCCATTCACTCCCACGTGAAAGTCATATGCCACATACATCATACATGTGCATGCATCCATGTCCTTGTCCTCCACATGCAAGTGTTTCCCTCGGTCCTCATCATACATGCACCCAATAATAATACGGAGTATATTCCGTAACCATCACTTCCAGTCTAGCTGGTTGTGAGGTTATCCTTGCATAGGAGAGGTCTCGTGCTCGAGTCCCACTAGCACCAGTGGAACTATGCTCCTCCAAAAAACCCTTCAAGTGGTAGGGCCAAGCGGTGTACACTAACCCGTAGGGCCAAGCCAAAGTTGGGTTTCTGGGGTAAGGGGCCGTGAAAGCGGTGGAGCTAGTCACTATAAAAAGTTTACCCATACCTTAGTTTTTAAGGTGCGTTGGGAAAATTCTCTCGCTTCTCACTAGAAAGAAAAAGCCAACGGTTATTTCCTTCTAGGTTGCGTACACCTTCACGACTTAGCTCACAAATCCATTGATTAAACTTTGATTTTCTTCAGTTTCTTGGCTCGAATCTCACCAGAATTTAATATCCATCCTTTGGATTCTAAAGTTTGGGGATTTTTTGGGCAAAATTGAAGATTTTTGAACCCCAGTTCGCAAGAATACTGTTCATCAACGAAGTTCAAGTTTGAGCTTGGATCCAACATCTGACGGTTGGTTGTGGAAAAGAACAAGTGTTTGGGGTCGCCACCTCTGGGCGAACCTCCCAGACCTTTTCCCGATCGCCCTGAAGCCGCCGTACCGGAGATTGGAGGGAAGCTCTGCGACGGGGTACTGTTCATCGCAGACTCGAATTCTGCAGATGAAACCTGTCGTTTGAAATCTAGATTGGAGTTCGCCAAGCTGAAACGAAGCTAAGGACACATCCTTGGCTACTGTAGCTAGCTCGAAGACTGTTCAGCACAATAAGGGGTATCTACCATACTTTTTTGAGAATTTTCGGAGCAAGTTTCTGGAAATAGGCTACTGTTTATCTCCTGGGAACACTTGCTACAGTAATTCCTGCGTACCTTTGACTAGTTAGGAGTTTTTTCTGAACTCCATACTTGTCCATTGGTCAAACGGAATATACCGTTGTGTTCCTAACTTCAAGGGGTGTTGGTCCCGTTTAATATGGTAATCAGTCTAGAGGGGGGGGGGGTGAATAGACTGATTGGTTTTTCAAAATTTCTCTAAGTCCAAAGTGACTTATCAGAGGAGGTCTGATTCTGGTGACAGAGAAAGGCTGGTTCTGATATCAGAACTGGCCTTGGCAGCGGATTCTGATCTGTCCGGGTAGCCTCAGAAATACTAAGGCAAATGCCTTTCTGATAACTCTGAGAACAAGATCTGCTGAGCACAGATTCCAAGTCTTAGAGTTAATCAGTTAATATCCTAGGTGCTGAAATATAGATTGCAGTAAAGTAAATGACACCGGATATTTTTATAGTGGTTCAAGGAACAACTCGTTCCTCTAGTCCACTGTTCCACTAGCTTTGAAGTAAATCAGTTACAAAGCTAATCCCTAGAACTTAAGAAGCACTCCTCGTCTTCTTCAAGCCTAGATGCCACCCAGGATGTAGTTCCACGTCCTGATAGCTGATCCTTTCACTCAGCTTCCCGGAAGTATCACCACTTCACTACTGCAGTTACTTGGACGCCCTTCTTTGCAGAAGATCCTTTGAAAAACACAAAGTTTTTCCTCCAACTAGCTTCGTCACAATTGATGTGTTATGAAGATCTTGAAGTGTTGAAGAACAGGATGACCTTTGCTCGTTGTTGGGGATGAAAGATTTGGAGTTTGAATCTTCCCAACGTAGGACTTTTCTTGTAGAGTGTTATGAAGGTTGGATCTCAAGAAGTATGTTCAGAGTAATGAATGGAGCAAAGGTTCTGCGAAGAGAGTTGTTTTCCTGTTCTTCGGTGAGTAGCTTATATACTGAGGTTGTCTGCCCGTTGGAGGAGGAGACAACTGCATTAAATGCGCGTACAGTTGACTTGACCGCCGTTTTGGAAGGTTTCTATTTTTATAATATATCTTCCCGGATTCCTTGGTCAATTATTTGCAATCAATCCTTCAGCGTATCAGGCTCATTAAATGCTTCCCTTTCATGCACAGTCTTCTAGCCGTTGGATGTTTTTACCCGTTGGATTCATAGCTGTTGGATGTTGCTTGAAATCTTCTAAGTGTTAGTCGGGCTCTGATCAGGCTCTTCTGATGTGTTGGATTCTGATGGCTTTCTGATCTCTGATTGAGCTCTAACTCTGACTCTGATAGGTCCGCTGATGAGTACCTCTGATCTGTAGTTCTCATCGGTTATCAGATGTCCAAGTTTATCAGCAACTCTCATGGTGCAACTCTGATGGACTTCTGGCAAGAGAACTCTGATGGAGCAGTTCTCATAGATCGAGTCTGGTCGAGCAGTTCTGATGCACTTCTGATCTGATCCAAAGCAGAGCAGCTCTGATCGTCGACTACACTAATACTTACAATTGAAAATTCTAATACATAAAATCTAATTGGGGTACTTTAACTTTCTAATCCTATAGCATCATCAAAATCTAATTACGTTTATTCCTTACAATTTCCCCCTTTTTGATGATGCCAAAACCCTTAAACTATTTCCAGAGAAGTGCCTTTCACCATAAAGCAAATAAGTTAAAAATAAATTTTCATTTAAAATCTTGGTGGGCACTTGGCATAGGAAGATAGTAAGAGTAAGATACAATCAATCAGATAAATAAGATAGGAAATAACACAAAGTATCAGAGCATAAGTAGTTAGAGTGCAAAGTAGGGGTGTTTTGAAATTGCCATGCAAAAATAGAGGCAAGCTGGTTATCTTATTAAGGAAGAGTATTTAAAGCAACAATAGGATGGAGTTTAGAAATCTTCCTCTTCTAGTTGAGCTTCCTTTGCTTCAATTTCCTTCAGATCAGCATTGACCCTATCTCTGATTGTAGCAAGATTTCTGGGATTCTGATATTCTGACCAGGCAGGTGCAAGCTGACAATCTAGATAGTTTCTGATGGCTTCAGAAAAGTCCTTGCCAGGGATCACTTTCAATCGCCACCAGTCTTCCGCTTCTTGCATTGACCCACCATGGTTAATTATAATTAGCCCATCTCTATCCAGAATAAGATTCTCTTGTTGAGTAGGAGTCATATGCTTCTTCATCTCTCTGAATTGAGCAGCATCAGGTTTAGCCAAATCACTGTTGAGCCATTGAGCCAACGTGAAGGTGGAGGTTGACTTCTTCCCTTTCTTGGATTTTGGAGGAGTTGGTCTCTGAATACCAGCAGCAATCCTCTTTTGTTTTGTCCTTTCAAAATATTCTGCAGGATCAACAGCTCTGGTGCTAGTTCCTTCTGCAGCTCTGATGACTTTAGCAGGTGCTCTGATATCTTCCCCCTTTTTGGCATCAACAAGATCACCAAGCAGGAGTCCGATTTTGGAGAATTCTGTAGCATTATTGTCTTTGATAGCTTCTAGGGCACCTGGGAGTGTCTGAGTCACTGAGGCCAGCCCTTCTATCAGCTCTTTCTGCTTATCAACTGCAGATTGGATATCTTTAGTAGTAGCTTCCAGGAGAGTCAACTTGTGATCTCTGTCTTTGCCAGTGTTGATCAATTTGAGACTGAACTCTTTGTTGGTCTTGCAGATTTCCTCCACATCTGTCAGATGCTCTGCATGTTTGTCAGATGACCATTGAAGATCATCCACAGCATCAGACAGCTCCTGAATGGCCTTGTCTTGAGCAGAGAGAGTCAGAGATTGAGAGTAGAGGACAGTGTGTATGCTTGCTACCTCTGAAGCTATGTTGTCTGCCTTCTCATTAGAGGTCTTCATGAAGCTTAAGAAGGTAGTCGACAATTGTGAGAGGGCGTTGGAGATTTTCTCAAGTCCTGACTCAATGTTGTACTGTACCAAATCAAGATGAGCATCATGCTTCTGATTTAGTACAAGTAACTTGTTCAGACCGGCCACCATCTGATCTCCAAAGTCTTCAGCCGATTCCACAAACTCCTGGAAGGGGATGAGGACAACTTTTGGTGGTTCTGGCTGAGGTATATGATTGACCTGTGGTTGTGGATGAGCAGGAGAAGGAAGAGGAGTAGGAGTCTTTCTCTTGGCAGATTGAAGGTCACCAGCCATAGAAGCTGTGAGAAAGCCATCATTGTCTTCAGTTGAGGAGAGAATCCTTACAACTGGCTCTCTTTTCTGAGTGGAGGCTGCAGAATGTTGTGGAGAGAGAGGCTTGGCGGATTTCAGATGAGGAGTAGACTTGGCTCTCTGACTGGCTGAGCTCTGATGAGGTGACGGTTGCAGAGCGGGGGTTCGCTGATGTTGGGGTGAAGGAGGTGAGGGTGATCGGCTTCTGATGGGGGTTAACTGATGGCAGGGTGAAAGTTGTTTAGATGTGGGTGTTTTCTGGGACTTGTGTGAGGGGAATTTCTGATGAGATGGAGAAGATGATTTCTTGGGTGTGGGGGTTGGGATTTGCTGAGGTTGAACAGGAGATGGGGGTGGAGTAGTGGTTGGTGTGATTGGTTTGGGTGAGGGGGATTTGGGAGATGATGGGAGTGGGACAGGAGAGTTAGGAATTACCTCAAGAACTGTTTCTTCAAACTGAGAGTCTCTCCATTCTCTGATCAGGTTCTTCATGGCCAGAGACACATCATTGGCAGTGGAGGGTTCACCCTCTGCACCTGGAAGGGGTTTCATCTTGATGAGAGACTCCCTTCTTTTCTTCTCCATCAGCCATGCATCAAAGATGGGAATCTCACTCTCTGATAGAGGTTTGACATGCTCTTCTGAAGTCGAAGCAGTCATCTTCTCTTTTCCCTTGAAGCTCTCCTTTTTCTTTTCCAACACAGAATGCAAGAATTGAAGATCAAAGCATAGTGAAATATCGTCTGTACCTGCCCATCTGAGGACTGCTTCTTCCTCAGATTCAAAGGCTGCAGCTTGGGCAAGTATTTGCTGCAGAGGTCCCATCCTCCACTTCCTCCATGTGAGTACCCTTTGAAACTCTCTGTCCAGAGCAGTAGAAGGGTTTAGCGGTTCTGGTGGAGACATGATGACTTGCAGATCAGGTTCAGATAAAGGATGGACCTCTGATTCAGGTTCCCCCTGAGCATCAGAGATCACCAGTGCAGCAGCCAACTCTGGTGCAGATTCCCCCTGAGGTTCTGATTCCTTGGGGGGTGAGTTGGCCTTAATCTTCTTCTGCACTCTGATATGAGATTGTGAGCTATCAGAGTCACTCTGAATCACAGCTTTTCTTCTCCTCTTCTGTCTCAACACTTTGACAGGGGCCACAACGGGTGCATCCTCCTCTGATGCTTCCACCTCTGATGCAACCTCCTCAGTGGTGGTCTCTAGCTTCTTCTGAGGTTTCTTCTTCTTGCCCTTGGGTTGTTCATCATCAACCTCAATTGCGGTAGCTGGTTTCTCCCTCAGTTGTTCTTGTTTCTTGGCTTTCTTTAATTCTGCAGCAATGGCTACATTGAATTTGGGAGAGGCTGTGAGGAAGATGGTCTTTGTGTGATTGACATCAGCAGCTTCTCGGAGCGCTATGTTGATATTGGAAATCAGTCTTGAAATGAGAAGTCCATGGCCCATCTTGGTTGAGAATTGGCCAGTCTTTTTGTCTTTCTTAGCCACAGACTCAGAGAGGGACTGGAATAGTACCCTTCCCCAGTTGACGTTCATGCCCCGATGAACAGCATAGATGGCCTTAGCATTTGTGTTGTTCATCTGATCAGTTGAGACGGTTTTGCACCACAGACACCGGTGCATTATGCTCATCAGACGTTCATAGTCCTTCTTCAGCTGGTTTTTCTTCATGTAGAGCTTATCTACTCCGGTTGCATCCTCCCGGCAGTAGGTTTCAGCAAAAGTTTGGACAGAAATATTCACATCGTCAAGCTCGATGAGGCTGGCAGTGTCCTCTTCTTGAGGATCGAGCTTGATGTCGAAGAACTCATTGAGAGCATCAGCATCTATCTTCAGGTCCTTGCCCTGAACCTGCGAGTGGATGGCTTCATTGGTAATGGTGGCATTCAAGTAGAACTCAGCAACGTCCTTCGTGCTGTATTGTTCATAAGGATGAGCAACAATCTTGCTCAGCTGGGAATCATGCATTCCTTGGATGATTTTATTCATCCGCTTCTGATTTTCTGCCAATAGAGGCAGTGAGGACATGTCAACGCGCATGCCAGTGACGATGTTGTTCACAAGGGTCTTGATTTCCTCCTTGGAGAGATCGTTGATGTTGATGAACTTCATTTTCAGTTTAGTGAAGAGTTTGAGAGGTCTGAAAGTTGAAGGTTTAGAGAGATAAAGCTTGAGAACGAAGAATAAGATTGCAGTAGCGATTTAGGTTTTCAGACGGGGCAAATATGAATTTGGGTTAGTGGACGTTTGATATAATTTGCGGTTTCGAGGTCGCATTAAATGGATTGTGGGCGGAAAGCCGTTTTCCAAAAATGGTAATAACTACCGGGGGTAAGAAGGTAACTTCCGGTTTATTGAACAGTCTCGCCCGAAATTTAGAAAATTTTTCTAAGTCCACAGCCACTCTGATAAGTATTAGCCCTTGTATCAGAGATAGAGATGTTCTGATATGAGGACCTCTGATGAATACCAAGTCTGATCCTTCCTGCAACTCTGACTTTTGCAAGTCTGATCCTTCTCAATTCTGATTCAAGCTTCTGATGGATAAGAGCTTAGGTATCAGAGATGGGATGTTCTGATGAATCCACATCTGATACTTCTGCAACTCTGATTCATGTATCTCTGGGAAGATCATCCATCATTCCCAGTTCTTCCCTCAACTTGTTAAACCTTGCCTCTGAGAGAGGTTTGGTTAGAATATCTGCAAGTTGATCTTCAGTTGGAACATGCTCAATTGAGATGTGCTTCTTTTCCACATGATCTCTGATGAAGTGATGTCTGATCTCGATATGCTTTGTCCTTGAGTGCAGCACAGGATTCTGAGTGATGGCAATGGCACTTGTGTTATCACACAACAGCTTGATCTCCTTTGCTTGCACTCCATAGTCCTTAAGTTGTTGCTTCATCCAGAGTAATTGAGCACAGCAGCTTCCAGCAGCAATGTATTCAGCTTCAGCAGTGCTGGTTGAGATTGAATTCTGCTTCTTGCTAAACCAGGAGACAGGTCTCCCACCTAGCAGTTGGCAATGACCGGAAGTGCTCTTCCTGTCCAATCTGCAACCTGCAAAATCTGAATCAGAATAACCAATTAGTTCGAAATTACCTCCCTTGGGATACCATAGGCCTGCATTTGGATTTCCCTTAATATATCTGATAATCTTCTTAGCAGCAACTAGATGGCTCTCCTTGGGCTTTGATTGGTATCTGGCACAGATTCATACTGCAAAAGCTATGTCTGGTCTGCTTGCAGTCAGATAGAGGAGAGATCCAATGATTCCTCTATAAGTTGTAGCATCAACATCCTTTCCTTCATCATCTGGTCCAATTCCTTGAGATGCATTCATAGGAACTTTGACTGAAGTTTTTCCATCAATTCCAAACTTCTTGATGAGATCTCTGGTGTACTTCCCTTGATTGATAAAGATGCCTTCTGGAACTTGTTTGACTTGCAATCCAAGGAAATAACTGAGTTCTCCCATCATGCTCATTTCAAACTTGTTCTGCATAACTTGAGAGAATTTCTTGCATAATTCTGGATTAGTGCTTCCAAATATAATATCATCAACATAGATTTGCACTAATAGAATATGATTAGCAACAGTAATCTGAAATAGAGTCTTGTCCACCTTTCCTTTAGTAAACCCATGGTTCACTAAGAATAGGGACAATGTGTCATACCACGCTCTGGGAGCTTGCTTAAGACCATAAAGGGCCTTTCTGAGTTTGTAGACACAAGAAGATTGAGTAGGAATGACAAAACCTGGAGGTTGTTCAACATAGACTTCCTCTTCAAGTTCTCCATTCAGAAATGCACTCTTGACATCCATCTGGTATACTTTGATGTCCTTGTAGGCAGCATAGGCTAGAAATATCCTGATTGCTTCCAGTCTTGCTACAGGTGCAAAGGTCTCATCAAAATCTATGCCTTCTTCTTGACAATAACCCTTTGCTACAAGCCTTGCTTTATTCCTTACAATGTTGCCTTCTTCATCTGCTTTGTTCTTGAATACCCATTTGGTTCCAATGACATTCTGATGCTTGGGTCTGGGAACAAGTTTCCATACTTCATTCCTTTCAAACTGTGTCAGCTCTTCTTGCATTGCATTGATCCAGTCTGAGTCTTCTAGAGCTTCTTCCACACACATTGGTTCCATCTGGGAAATGCAGCAGGTGAACATGGCTTCTCTTCTAGATGCAGATCTGGTTCTAACACCACTGGTGACTTGACCTATCACTTGATTAGGAGGATGATCTCTTAACCAAGTTAGATCAGGTTCTGACAGTTGCTGTCTAGGCAACTCTGATGATTCATCTTCTGATACATTATCTTCATCTTCATCTTTGTCTATCAGAATTGGATTGGCAGGAGGTATTGAGAATATAGGATTGTTGATGGCCTCTTCTGATGGTTCTGAACCCTTGTCTTCAAGGTTGATTTTCTGCAGGGTTTCTGATAATTCTTCTGCAGAGGTACCATCATCAAATTTGACATGAATGGATTCTTCAACTTGTAGAGATCTTCTGTTGAGTATTCTATAGGCTTTGCTTGAACTTGAGTAGCCTAAGAATACACCTTCATCAGATTTTTCTTGAAATACCTTCAGATTCTCCTTTCCATTGTTTAGGATATAGCACTTACATCCAAACACATGGAAGTAGCTGATGTTTGGTTTTCTTCCTTTCCACAGCTCGTAGGGGGTCTTCTGATGATTCTTGTGGATCATGCTCCTATTCTGAGTGTAGCATGCAGTGTTGATTGCCTCAGCCCAGTATCTGATGGGCAAGCCTGATTCAGCAATCATTGTTCTTGCAGCTTCTTTTAGAGTTCTGTTCCTTCTTTCTGCAACACCATTTTGTTGGGGTGTTCTGGCAGCAGAAAGTTGATGGAATGTGCCATTCTGATCACAGAAGTCCTTGATCACCTTGTTTACAAATTCAGTTCCTCTGTCAGATCTGATTGTCCTGACCTTCATGTTCTTCTCAGTCTGAAGTTGCTTTAACAGAGATGGCAACTTCTGAAGAGTTTCATTCTTCTTGGTTAGGAACACAGTCCATGTGTATCTTGAGTAGTCATCAACCATAACAAGAGTATATCTTTTTCCACCAACACTGGGAGTTTCAACTGGTCCAAATAAATCCATGTGGATCAGATTTAGAGGACAAGTAGAAAGATCTCCAGCTATGGGTTTGAATGAGGTCTTCACTTGTTTGCCTTTCTGACAAGCACTGCAGAGGGTCTCCTTCTTATAGACAATGTCAGGCAGACCATCTACAATGTGTTCTCTTGCCAGTTTGTTGATGGTTTTGAAATTCAGGTGGCTAAGCTTCTTGTGCCAGTCCCAGCTTAGCTTTGAATTGTCCTTTGCTATCAGGCAAGTTCCATCTTTTGCTGTTTGCCAGTCAACAACATAGATGTTCTTCCTTCTTTTGGCTGTAAGAACCATTTCTTTGGTTGTCTCATGCTTGACATAGCATACGGTCTTGGTGAATTCAACTGTGTAACCTTTGTCACAGAACTGGCTAGCACTCAGCAGGTTGAACTTCAGACCTTTGACATATGAGACATCTTCAATGATTATCTGGTTCTTGATCAGCTTCCCTCTTCCTTTTGTTTGACCATCCTTGTCATTTCCTCCAAAAGTGACTCGGGGTCCATTGACTTTCTGGAACTCTGATAGGCAACTCTTGTCACCTGTCATGTGTCTGGAGCATCCACTGTCAATATACCATTCTTGTTTTGAGAAGACTCCAGCACACAGTTCCTGCAAAATTAAAAAGAAGATTTAGGTACCCAAGCAATGTTGGGTCCTGGGGGGTAATGCAGTCTTGGTAGTTGGTACCATTTTGGTCTCATTAACTGAAACCTTGGTGGATGGTACCCATTGTCCACCTGGTAGTCGTAGTAAACAGATGTATGATTCACTTTGGGCAGATGCTTGTGAGGATCATGCTTTCTGTTTGCATACTTCTGCATAGCCTTCTTTGTTGGAAAGAAGTCCCATATACTATCAAGATCAGAGGAGCGCTTAACTTTAGGCTTCTGAGGTTGACCAGACAACCTCATTTGTCTATAGTTAATTTTCTCTTGATATTTGCCTCTCTGATAGTGGTTTCTGATACCATTGTCATGAGATTGTCTGATGGGTTTTGGCCTTTGAATTTTATTGTTCTGAAAACTTTTTCCGTTATTAGATCTTCTGCCAGGTTCATTATTTTTCAAAACTTGTTTTGGTTTGGCCTTTAGTCTTTGATTCTCTGGTGGGACTTTCTCATGAACAACTCTAGTACCAGAAGTACTAGCATGGCAAATGGGGCCACAAGTCTGTGAAACTATGACCTTTTTGGCTTTAGCAACTTGGGTGCTAGGCCTTACAGAAGATTCACCAGACTCGGGTTCAACATATCCAAGACCAGAGGTGAAGTTATGAGAATCACCAATATTCTTCATGGAAGATTGCATCTTCAGAAGACTATTATATCTATTCTCAAGTTCCTCAATGTCTCTTATTCTTTTAAGAAGAGACTCATTTTCAGCCTTCAGTCTATCTCTTTCCTCAGTTAAGAGATTAAGTTTACACTCAGTCTCTTTCCTTAGATCAGAGATGTGACACCGCACTCGAATGTCCTTGGAAATTTGATTTGAATATTCAAAGCTTATGTATTGGATTTCTGATTCCCAAACATTTTGTAAAACGATCAATGTTCTACGTAGTGCATGGTTGAATATCGTACTGTTCAAACTCGTACATTAGTGTCGGGTTTCGCAAATACTTACTCGGGACTTATTAATAAATAAAAGAGCCCAACATTATCTATATAAGTGATCGAAGGATTAAAGAAGAATACAAATGCCTATAACCCCATCTTTGGCATTTTTGAGCTAAATAATGGGAGTAGGATTTTCCTTCTATAACATCCATCAAGTAAATTATTGGGATGAGCCTACACATATTGGAGGTCAATAATGTGATTTAGGAAGTTGACTTGTTCTAAATAAATTAGGATGAGTACAAAAAGACATCTTTGACAAAGATAAAACAATAGGACCCATCTTCCCATTTTTGGAAGTATTGGTAGATATTTTGGACCCCAAATTGATTGGGATTAATTGGGGGGCATCCCATGTGGCTTGAGTACCTGCAAGACAAGGAAAATATGTGAGGAGACTCACCTTGGCCGCACCACATGGAGAAGCATTGCCCATGACACAATTGGGATCAAATTTTGGGGCCACCACCACTGTTTTCGCACAAACAGGTGTGCTGTTTTGTCTCCCTTCATTTTGAGAGTTGTACTCGTCCAAATGGGGTGTATAAGGTGTCTTTGGATAGATTTTGAAGTCTATTTTCATATTTGAGTGGCCACAGTTCGAGAGGAGAGAGCAATCATCCAAAAATCGATCTGGAACGAGCAGAGGTCTGTGAACTCGAGCTGTGAGAGTGCTGAGACTGTTTGGTCGATATCTCGAGTTTTACCAATCCAATTAAGGCGTGTGAGATACCAAAAGAAATCTCTCAAGACGAGGAATCCGTGAAGGTCTGGTTTGCATCAATCGGAGTAGAGTAAGGCTTCCAAATCGTCCGAACAGAACGCGACCTCGCAGGAACGGATTTACTCTTCTAAGTGAGTTGTTAATCCCAAAACCTTTCCATTCATTTTCCAAATGATATGAACGATTGGTGGAACTATTATACACTACTCCAAGTGTATAATATGTCCCTATTAAGTTATTTTATTGATGTAAAGGTTAGATACTAACCTAGAACAAATCTTGGAAAACTAGGAAACGAGTTAGCCGGAAAACACCCATTCTAGGGGCTGTTTTCGTACCAACGTTTAGGGGTTGAGCTAGCACCTTGAAGAGGCTGTTTAACACTCATATTTGAGCAAGGAATCAGTTCCAAATCCACCTTGACCGAAGCTTTGACCATTGGACCAAGAAGGGAAAGTTTAAAGCTCAATTGAGGTGAGGATTGACATCTAATTGCTTACAACTTGTAGGTTAAGCATGAGATTACCTAAATGCTTAAATCATTATTTTTCATGGATTATGATGATTATATATTGATGAAATATTGATATAGTTGCCAAAGAACGAAATTTGAAATGATTTGAGAATGTATGAATATTATGAGATTAAATGAGTATAAATGGACTATTTTTGTGAAATAGGCATTTTGCTCATGTATGAATTATGTGGTTACATAAATGAATGTTTGTGTATTGAGAGTGAATACTTAAGTTGCTGCTACATAACTATAAATATGTAGAGAATTACAAATAATGAGGATAATGGTATGATAACAATAATCTTAATAGTATTGAAATACTAGTTAGTGATTATTGGAACTTGTTGATTTAATTGATCCTAGGGATTGGATTGTATGAAAGGTACTTGAATATAGTTCAAGTGTATATGATACTTAGTATGGAACTAAGGTTAAGTTATGGGAAGTCTTTAAGGATGACCCATGGTAGTTTAATGATATGTCAATTCTAGGCATAGGGTTGCTTGAGAATTGGACCTTAATGCATGGTGATGTGATAGAGCCGAGCTCTAGAATGCATGTAAGGTGTAGACTTGGAGTCTATGTATTGTATAGCTAGAGCCGAGCTCTAGGACTTGCGTGGTGATGTGATAGAGCCGAGCTCTAGAACGCAAGGTAGGAAAATTGACCCGAGGTATATGAATTGTATGGTGATGTGGTAGAGCCGAGCTCTAGAATACAATGTCATGTACTAGGGTTGGACTCTAGGAGTTGTCGTGGCTTATAGTCACGGGGTTGGGAATGGTGATTTCCAAATGAACATGGGCCCACGGGCCGGCTACTTGACTTTTATATAAAGTAAGTATATTTTTTTAAACGGGGTAACTTAGGGTTACAATCATAATGTACTATCACCCTATTTGAGGGTCTTGTGTTTGAAATACTTGTTGTATATCTATTAGATGCCTGCCACACCAGCACTTTATAGCCGTATAGAGTGCTGACCCCTTCGGGGGCGTCCCACCACCATTTTTCAGGTTGAGGCTAGAGCTTGCTTCCTGTGCTCGTTGCTCGAGAGATCATCTAGGAGCGAAGACTTGGTTCGTGCTTCCTCCATTCGGATTTTAAACATTAATAAACATGCTCATGGATATTTTATTATAGAGCCTGCGTGCTCATGAATAGCCCTATGTGGCCCTTTCGTTTTAAACAATGTTTTCCGCTGCTTTATGAATTACTTATTATGTTGTTTATGGATGATTTATGTGTGAATGATATTCATGACGCCTTGTATAATATGAATGTGTTGGACTGCGGTTGACTATTCGTATTGTACGGCGGGTTGTCGACGTGTCCGGGGAGGTCCGGGGCGTGACAATTAAGTTGGTATCAGAGCCAGGTTCCATAAACTTCATAATGAAGTCTCAAAATTCTCTTTTCAAAATGATTTTGAAAACCATGAGCATAAACGTTTTGTACTTGAAGAGCTTTTGGTACTTGGGTTGCAAGGTCTCTAATTGTTAAGATGGTACCCTTAGCAATTGGTATGGCGGTGACTCGAGCCAAAATGTGTCTTAAGTACCTATCCGTCAATCGACATTTGATACGAGTCTAACGACTCTTTCCAAAATTTCTTTCAGAAATGGACCGTGGTGGCAAGGTTACTAGGAGAAACCCGACTGGCCGTGTACCAGTGGAGACTGGACAGGGCAGTCGAAGGACCTCTAGAGCGGCTGGAGGAGCTGGCCGTGGAGGCCGATCACAGACCGTGAGCGACGGTCATGTGAGCACCGAGAACGAGAGCTACTGGTCCTATGAGGACTCGACCTATCGGCCGGAAACAGAGCCGGTTGAGACCCCTTATGAAGGGGATGATGACGATGTAAGTGATGAGGAGGAAAATGGCTCCTTAGCACGGATCGAAGCACTACTCCAACAATACCACAGGGAGCGTGAAGAGAGGAGGCAACGCCGAAGACGCCGAGTGGGGCAACCTTCGGGCATGGCTTCAAGAGGAGGAAGTCATGGTGCATCTAGAGTCCATGTGGAGCCACATGGGGGCCAAAATGATGGGGGTCCAACCATAAGGATCTCCAAATTTATCAAAGAAGCAAGGGATTTGGGGTGCAAACCCTTTGATGGAGCAGGGGACATTTCAGTTGCAGCACAATGGATCAAGAGGCTAAATGAAGCAGCCCTTGACATGCAGATCGCGCCAAATCTCAAACTAAGAATTGCGGTAAGATTGCTCGAGGGGATGGCATCCAAGTGGTGGGATGGAACCAAGAGCAAGTACGGTGAGACCGTCGTTTGGGAGGACTTCCAACGGGAGTTCTTTGCCCAATATTATTCTGATTTTGAGGTGAACAAGAAGGTGAGGGAATACACCCTCCTAACCCAAGGAGGTAACATGACAGTGAAGGAACTTGAGTACAAGTTCCGGGATCTCGCCGACTACATACCGGAGTATGCTTGTGACGAGAACCGAATGGTAAACCACTTTTGGGATGCTCTTGACTTGGAGATACGTGATAGGGCAACACAATTGCCTAACATGACTTTCGCCCAAGTGGTTGACCAAGCGTTGAAGGGGGAGAAACAGTGGGAGGAGAGGAAGAAGAGAGACGCCGAGGAGGCGAAAAAGAGAAAATGGGAGAGTCATGGCTCCCAAGGTTCCAACAAAAAGGGGAACCATGGAGGAGGATCTTTCCGTGCACCGCCGCCACCGTCTAGGGGGAATCAAGGCCCGAGTGGGCAAGGCTCGAGGTCACAAACCTCGGTGGTAACTCGTTGCAACAATTGCAAGAGGAACCACTCCGGTAAATGTCGCGACCCCCCCTAGATGTTTTCAATGTGGGGATGCCGGGCATTTGAAGGCGCATTGCCCACAATTGGGTGGGACAAGGACATCGGGACCGAGCAGTGGCCCGACGGGTACACGGAATCAAACCGGAGCGTCTCAAACAAGCCGGGGACATGGGGGAGCGAGTACGAGCAACGCACCATCCGTGAATCAAGGAAGAACTCAGGCTAGAGTTTATGCGATGACGGAGGCGGATGCTCGAGCTAACCCGGACTCGGTTGCAGGTATTGCCCCTTGCACAATTGTATTTTGCCCATATTTAATCCATAAATTGATGACATAAGTCATAGGGATTGAGTGCGAGCCATTACGGGGTCAAACGGCGAAATTCGGGCCAAAACTGACCAAAAACAGGGACGCACGATCGTGCGTCCAACCCCACGCACGATCGTGCGTAGGGGGCAGGGGCTCCGGGTGATTTTCGCGCAGGACGCACGACCGTGCGTGCCGGTACGCACGCCGTGCGTGGACGCACGATCGTGCGTGTCCGGGTACGCACGACCGTGCGTAACCGGCAGTAGCCGGAGGCGAGCCTTTTCATGCACGCACGACCGTGCGTGTCCCACGCACGACCGTGCGTGGACCCCAGCCGCCCGAAACATGAGTTTTTCATCTCATTCTTCTACGATTGGACCCCCGTTTGATTCCGAACATTTATATGAACCTTTTAACCTCCCAAAAAGTGTCCAAACCATTAGAAAGGGTATCTTACATGGTGTATAAATGTAGGGACATTAAAGATTAATGGGAAGGATGCACGAATCCTTATTGATACCGGAGCGCAACGTTCGTTCGTGAGAGAGACATTCGCCGAGGACTTAGGGGTACAATCAATACCAATGACGCACACATTAGTGGTATCAACACCACTAGGGGATGACGTTGAAAGAACTAGTTACTATCCATCTTGTGAGGTGGAAATTGATGGCCAAACCTTGACGTGTGATTTCGTACCGCTGAGTATGATGGAGTTCGATGCAATCCTAGGGATGGATTGGCTAGAAAAGCATCATGCTAGGGTAGATTGCTACACAAAGGTTTTGGAACTCGAAGGCAATAATGGGGGCACCCTACGCTTCGAGGGGGATCGAGGCAAATCAAATAGCTGTATCATATCCGCCGTGAGAGCGAGAAGTATGATGAGAAAGGGATGCCACGCATATCTAGCATACGTGGTTGATAAAACCAAAGAAGAAACGAACATCGACGATGTGAGGGTGGTTTGTAAGTATCCGGATGTCTTTCCAAAAGATTTACCGGGACTTCCACCCGATAGAGAGATTGAATTTGTGATCGAGGTCGAGCCCGGCACCAAACCAATCTCCATACCGCCATACCGTATGGCACCCGCTGAACTTAACGAGTTGAAAACCCAATTGCAGGAGCTTTTGGATAATGGTTTCATTAGACCCAGCCACTCCCCGTGGGGAGCACCAGTTCTTTTTGTGAAAAAGAAAGATGGGACACTCCGAATGTGCATTGACTATCGTCAACTGAACAAGGTCACAATCAAGAATAGGTATCCTTTGCCTAGGATTGATGACTTATTTGACCAACTACGAGGAGCAACCGTGTTTTCAAAGATTGACTTGAGGTCGGGGTACCACCAACTGAAGATTAAGGAAGATGACATACCAAAGAGTGCTTTCCGCACAAGGTATGGGCATTTTGAATTCCTTGTTATGTCGTTTGGGTTAACAAACGCCCCGGCGGCATTCATGGACTTGATGAACCGAGTATTTCATAAATACTTGGACCGATTCGTGATTGTGTTCATAGATGACATCTTGATTTACTCAAAGAGTGAAGAAGAGCATGAAGAGCACTTGATACTTGTTCTTGAGACACTACGGGAGAAGCAACTCTATGCCAAATTTTCTAAATGTGAATTTTGGCTGAAGGAGATTGGCTTCCTCGGGCACGTGGTTTCTGGATCGGGAATTGCTGTTGACAACAAGAAGATAGAAGCCATTACCGAATGGGAGAGGCCAAAGAACGTCAAGGAAATTCGTAGTTTCCTTGGATTGGCGGGCTACTATAGGAAGTTTGTGGAAAAGTTCTCTGTTTTGGCATCACCATTGACGAAGCTCACTCGTAAAGGGGCTAAGTTTGTATGGGATGACAAATGTGAGAAGGGGTTCATGGAACTAAAGAAGCGATTGACCGAGGCACCGGTACTTGCATTACCCAAACAGGGTGTGGGGTACGATGTCTATAGCGATGCCAGCATCCAAGGGCTTGGATGTGTACTGATGCAGAACGGGAGGGTAATCGCCTATGCTTCACGACAATTGAAGAAGCATGAGGTGAATTATCCTACTCATGATTTGGAGCTGGGGGCAGTGGTGTTTGCACTGAAGATTTGGAGACATTATCTCTACGGAGAGACATGTCACATATATACTGATCATAAGAGCTTGAAGTACGTGTTTACTCAGAAAGAGTTAAACATGAGACAGAGACGGTGGATGGAGTTGATAAAGGACTACCATCTAGTTATTGAGTACCATCCAGGCAAGGCAAACGTTGTAGCAGATGCCCTTAGTCGGAAGAGTTCGTCTGGGGCATTGTTGACTTGTTTGAGAGCACTGAGGGCCCAATTGGATGTATCTAACGACGGTGCTTTATTGGCACGATTCGAAGTGAGACCGACCTTACTTGATGAGATCAAGAAGGGTCAAGAGACTGACGCAGAACTGATGAAGGTCCGGGAACGCATGCAAGCGGGACCGGTGGAGGATTTCAGGGAAAGAGATGATGGTCTCTTGTTATTTCGTGACCGAGTGTGTGTGCCGTCAGACGATGAGCTCCGAAAGTCCATCTTAGAGGAGGCTCATTCATCGGCTTATGCCATGCACCCGGGGGGCACGAAAATGTACCGTGATTTGAAAGAAAGTTACTGGTGGTCTGGAATGAAGAGGGAAATAGCCGAGTACATCAGTCGATGCCTTACTTGCCAGCAAGTTAAGGCAGAACATCAGCATCCAGCAGGCTTGTTACAACCACTTTCCATTCCTGAGTGGAAGTGGGAACATGTGACTATGGATTTCGTGGTAGGTTTACCACGGACGATTCGGAACTATGATGCAGTTTGGGTTGTTGTGGATAGGCTCACGAAGAGTGCACACTTTTTGCCTATCAATACTACCTACCCACTTGAGAGGTTAGCCAAATTATATACGGATGAGATCGTGAGGCTGCATGGGGTCCCAGTGACCATTGTATCCGATAGAGACCCACGATTCACATCACGTTTTTGGCCGAAATTTCAGGAGTCTATGGGAACGAGGTTGAAGTTCAGTACTGCCTTCCACCCACAGACGGATGGACAGTCTGAAAGAGTCATACAGATCTTAGAAGACATGCTGAGGGCTTGTGCGTTGGAGTTCCAAGGAAGTTGGGACAACCACTTAGCACTTGTGGAATTTGCCTATAACAACAGTTATCAGGCAAGCATCGGTATGCCTCCATACGAGGCATTGTATGGGAGGAGGTGCCGTACACCATTATGCTGGGACGAGGTTGGCATGGCCAAACTCGAGGGTACTGAGTTGGTTGAGGTCACCAAATCAAAGGTGAAATTGATTCGAGAGAGACTCAAAGCGGCTCAGGATAGACAAAAGAGTCATGCAGATAAGCGTCGAAGAACCTTAGAGTTTAAGGTTGATGACGAGGTATTCTTGAAAGTTTCCCCTTGGAAAGGAATCATTCGATTCCAAACCCGAGGAAAACTTAACCCACGATATATAGGTCCATTCAGAATTATAGAGAGGATTGGGGCCGTAGCATATCGTCTACAGTTGACTCCTGAGTTAGAGAAGATACATAATGTGTTCCATGTATCCATGCTTAAGAAGTATGTGCATGATCCCTCTCACGTATTGGGAAAGCCGCCCGTGGAGGTACGTGAGGATTTGAACTACGCGGTGCAACCAATCAGGGTCACCGACAGGAAGGTGAAGAAATTGAGGAGTAAAGAAGTCCCAATGGTGAAAGTTCTTTGGAAGAGCGATCGGGTCGAAGAAGAGACATGGGAGACAGAGGCTTTGATGAGAAAGCAGTATGCTTTCCTATTCGAGTAGAGCTGTGAATTTCGGGGACGAAATTCCTGTTAAGGGGGGGTGAACTTGTGACACCGCACTCGAATGTCCTTGGAAATTTGATTTGAATATTCAAAGCTTATGTATTGGATTTCTGATTCCCAAACATTTTGTAAAACGATCAATGTTCTACGTAGTGCATGGTTGAATATCGTACTGTTCAAACTCGTACATTAGTGTCGGGTTTCGCAAATACTTACTCGGGACTTATTAATAAATAAAAGAGCCCAACATTATCTATATAAGTGATCGAAGGATTAAAGAAGAATACAAATGCCTATAACCCCATCTTTGGCATTTTTGAGCTAAATAATGGGAGTAGGATTTTCCTTCTATAACATCCATCAAGTAAATTATTGGGATGAGCCTACACATATTGGAGGTCAATAATGTGATTTAGGAAGTTGACTTGTTCTAAATAAATTAGGATGAGTACAAAAAGACATCTTTGACAAAGATAAAACAATAGGACCCATCTTCCCATTTTTGGAAGTATTGGTAGATATTTTGGACCCCAAATTGATTGGGATTAATTGGGGGGCATCCCATGTGGCTTGAGTACCTGCAAGACAAGGAAAATATGTGAGGAGACTCACCTTGGCCGCACCACATGGAGAAGCATTGCCCATGACACAATTGGGATCAAATTTTGGGGCCACCACCACTGTTTTCGCACAAACAGGTGTGCTGTTTTGTCTCCCTTCATTTTGAGAGTTGTACTCGTCCAAATGGGGTGTATAAGGTGTCTTTGGATAGATTTTGAAGTCTATTTTCATATTTGAGTGGCCACAGTTCGAGAGGAGAGAGCAATCATCCAAAAATCGATCTGGAACGAGCAGAGGTCTGTGAACTCGAGCTGTGAGAGTGCTGAGACTGTTTGGTCGATATCTCGAGTTTTACCAATCCAATTAAGGCGTGTGAGATACCAAAAGAAATCTCTCAAGACGAGGAATCCGTGAAGGTCTGGTTTGCATCAATCGGAGTAGAGTAAGGCTTCCAAATCGTCCGAACAGAACGCGACCTCGCAGGAACGGATTTACTCTTCTAAGTGAGTTGTTAATCCCAAAACCTTTCCATTCATTTTCCAAATGATATGAACGATTGGTGGAACTATTATACACTACTCCAAGTGTATAATATGTCCCTATTAAGTTATTTTATTGATGTAAAGGTTAGATACTAACCTAGAACAAATCTTGGAAAACTAGGAAACGAGTTAGCCGGAAAACACCCATTCTAGGGGCTGTTTTCGTACCAACGTTTAGGGGTTGAGCTAGCACCTTGAAGAGGCTGTTTAACACTCATATTTGAGCAAGGAATCAGTTCCAAATCCACCTTGACCGAAGCTTTGACCATTGGACCAAGAAGGGAAAGTTTAAAGCTCAATTGAGGTGAGGATTGACATCTAATTGCTTACAACTTGTAGGTTAAGCATGAGATTACCTAAATGCTTAAATCATTATTTTTCATGGATTATGATGATTATATATTGATGAAATATTGATATAGTTGCCAAAGAACGAAATTTGAAATGATTTGAGAATGTATGAATATTATGAGATTAAATGAGTATAAATGGACTATTTTTGTGAAATAGGCATTTTGCTCATGTATGAATTATGTGGTTACATAAATGAATGTTTGTGTATTGAGAGTGAATACTTAAGTTGCTGCTACATAACTATAAATATGTAGAGAATTACAAATAATGAGGATAATGGTATGATAACAATAATCTTAATAGTATTGAAATACTAGTTAGTGATTATTGGAACTTGTTGATTTAATTGATCCTAGGGATTGGATTGTATGAAAGGTACTTGAATATAGTTCAAGTGTATATGATACTTAGTATGGAACTAAGGTTAAGTTATGGGAAGTCTTTAAGGATGACCCATGGTAGTTTAATGATATGTCAATTCTAGGCATAGGGTTGCTTGAGAATTGGACCTTAATGCATGGTGATGTGATAGAGCCGAGCTCTAGAATGCATGTAAGGTGTAGACTTGGAGTCTATGTATTGTATAGCTAGAGCCGAGCTCTAGGACTTGCGTGGTGATGTGATAGAGCCGAGCTCTAGAACGCAAGGTAGGAAAATTGACCCGAGGTATATGAATTGTATGGTGATGTGGTAGAGCCGAGCTCTAGAATACAATGTCATGTACTAGGGTTGGACTCTAGGAGTTGTCGTGGCTTATAGTCACGGGGTTGGGAATGGTGATTTCCAAATGAACATGGGCCCACGGGCCGGCTACTTGACTTTTATATAAAGTAAGTATATTTTTTTAAACGGGGTAACTTAGGGTTACAATCATAATGTACTATCACCCTATTTGAGGGTCTTGTGTTTGAAATACTTGTTGTATATCTATTAGATGCCTGCCACACCAGCACTTTATAGCCGTATAGAGTGCTGACCCCTTCGGGGGCGTCCCACCACCATTTTTCAGGTTGAGGCTAGAGCTTGCTTCCTGTGCTCGTTGCTCGAGAGATCATCTAGGAGCGAAGACTTGGTTCGTGCTTCCTCCATTCGGATTTTAAACATTAATAAACATGCTCATGGATATTTTATTATAGAGCCTGCGTGCTCATGAATAGCCCTATGTGGCCCTTTCGTTTTAAACAATGTTTTCCGCTGCTTTATGAATTACTTATTATGTTGTTTATGGATGATTTATGTGTGAATGATATTCATGACGCCTTGTATAATATGAATGTGTTGGACTGCGGTTGACTATTCGTATTGTACGGCGGGTTGTCGACGTGTCCGGGGAGGTCCGGGGCGTGACAAGAGATATCAACTTTCAGCCTACTGTTCTCATCTTTAACAAAAGAATAAGTGGCTTGGATAGTTTGGAACTCTTCCCAAAATGATGACATTGGATCATCATTTAAGGCTGTGCCTACCGAAGAAGAAACGGAGTCAGAGGTAGAGCATACCTCATCATCAGATTGTGCCATGAGGCAGAGGTCCACGGTCTCTGTATCCAGGCAGCAAAAAGCTTCATCAGAGTCGGAGTCTGAACTGGACTCTGATTCAGAGAGTGGATCTCTCTCAGCTTGCTCTGAGACAAAAGCTCTTCTTCTTCTATGTTGATCATCTGGTTTCTTCTCTTCTTCATGTCCTTGCTTCTTGGACACTCTTGGATAGGGGCAGTTTGCTTTGAAGTGCCCAGGTTGTCTGCAGTTGTAGCAGAGGTACTCTCCATTGCTCTCAGAAGACTTGGTCTTCTGATGGGGTCTTCTGATGGAAGATGGACTCCTTCCATCTTTCTTCATGAATTTTCTGAATTTTCTGGCAAAGGCAGCCATATACTCATCAGATAAAAGAGTAGAGGGGTCAAAGTTTGTTGCCTTAGAAGTGCTGGCTGTGAGAGCAGTTGTGGTTCTCTCATCTGGCACTTCTTCTTTCTCTTCAACCATCTCGAACTCATAAGCTTTGAGATCAGAGATTAGTCTTTCTGTGGGGTAGGTCTTGATGTTCTTGCTTTCTTGGACTGCAATCACCTTCATCTTCCATGCTGAAGGCAGTCCCCTGAGGATCTTCATGTTGACCTCTTTGATGGTGAGCTCCTTCCCAAGCTCAGAGATCTCACTGATAAGAATCAACAGTCTCTCATGCATCTTAGCAATGCATTCTTCAGGCAGAAGTTTGAAGTCATCAAACTTCTTCATTGCAATGGTCAGCTTGTTGTCTCTCTCTTGTTCATCACCAGCACCTATCTCATCAAGCTTGTCCCAGATTTCCTTAGCAGTCCTGCACTTCTTTATTCTATTGAAATATCTTTCATCAATAGCTTTGTAGAGAATGTCTTTGGCAATGTTGTCAAGGTTGTACTGCCTTTTCTCTTCCTTGGTCCATTCAGACCTGGCCTTCTCAATCATCTGGGGCTGAGAGTTATCAATAGAGTGAGCAGGATTGATCTTCATGAACTGGATAAAGGGGCCACTTTCAAGAACTTCCCACATTTCATCATGTAGGGCGCATAGATGAGCCTTCATCCTGATCTTCCAATCATCATACTTCTGGTCTGTAAACATGAGATGCTTTGCAAGAGAGTTATCCATAATAACAAATAAATAGAGGCTAAGAACAAGTGGATCTTTGTTCAGAGAGTAACCTAAAAGATTACAAGAACAAGGAGGCTCTGATACCACTTGTTGGTCCCGTTTAATATGGTAATCAGTCTAGAGGGGGGGGGGGTGAATAGACTGATTGGTTTTTCAAATTTTCTCTAAGTCCAAAGTGACTTATCAGAGGAGGTCTGATTCTGGTGACAGAGAAAGGCTGGTTCTGATATCAGAACTGGCCTTGGCAGCGGATTCTGATCTGTCCGGGTAGCCTCAGAAATACTAAGGCAAATGCCTTTCTAATAACTCTGAGAACAAGATCTGCTGAGCACAGATTCCAAGTCTTAGAGTTAATCAGTTAATATCCTAGGTGCTGAAATATAGATTGCAGTAAAGTAAATGACACCGGATATTTTTATAGTGGTTCAAGGAACAACTCGTTCCTCTAGTCCACTGTTCCACTAGCTTTGAAGTAAATCAGTTACAAAGCTAATCCCTAGAACTTAAGAAGCACTCCTCGTCTTCTTCAAGCCTAGATGCCACCCAGGATGTAGTTCCACGTCCTGATAGCTGATCCTTTCACTCAGCTTCCCGGAAGTATCACCACTTCACTACTGCAGTTACTTGGACGCCCTTCTTTGCAGAAGATCCTTTGAAAAACACAAAGTTTTTCCTCCAACTAGCTTCGTCACAATTGATGTGTTATGAAGATCTTGAAGTGTTGAAGAACAGGATGACCTTTGCTCGTTGTTGGGGATGAAAGATTTGGAGTTTGAATCTTCCCAACGTAGGACTTTTCTTGTAGAGTGTTATGAAGGTTGGATCTCAAGAAGTATGTTCAGAGTAATGAATGGAGCAAAGGTTCTGCGAAGAGAGTTGTTTTCCTGTTCTTCGGTGAGTAGCTTATATACTGAGGTTGTCTGCCCGTTGGAGGAGGAGACAACTGCATTAAATGCGCGTACAGTTGACTTGACCGCCGTTTTGGAAGGTTTCTATTTTTATAATATATCTTCCCGGATTCCTTGGTCAATTATTTGCAATCAATCCTTCAGCGTATCAGGCTCATTAAATGCTTCCCTTTCATGCACAGTCTTCTAGCCGTTGGATGTTTTTACCCGTTGGATTCATAGCTGTTGGATGTTGCTTGAAATCTTCTAAGTGTTAGTCGGGCTCTGATCAGGCTCTTCTGATGTGTTGGATTCTGATGGCTTTCTGATCTCTGATTGAGCTCTAACTCTGACTCTGATAGGTCCGCTGATGAGTACCTCTGATCTGTAGTTCTCATCGGTTATCAGATGTCCAAGTTTATCAGCAACTCTCATGGTGCAACTCTGATGGACTTCTGGCAAGAGAACTCTGATGGAGCAGTTCTCATAGATCGAGTCTGGTCGAGCAGTTCTGATGCACTTCTGATCTGATCCAAAGCAGAGCAGCTCTGATCGTCGACTACACTAATACTTACAATTGAAAATTCTAATACATAAAATCTAATTGGGGTACTTTAACTTTCTAATCCTATAGCATCATCAAAATCTAATTACGTTTATTCCTTACAAGGGGGACATGTGAGAGTATTTTCAAATTTTTCTGGACTGATTTGGGTTGTGCACTGTTCATCTTCTTCTCCAAATGACTAGGAGAAATAAGCAGTCTCGTACACCGCCATTGAAAGACCACCAGTTTGAGGAGAAATTCAGAAAGCTTCAAGCTAGACAAGCAGAACTAGAACTCATGAAGAATGGGGACAAGGTTACTAAGGAGGTCACTCCTCCTCTTGTACCAAAGGTGGCTCCAAGAATGACTATTGCATCAATGTCAGGAACACCTATTTCCTCTAATGCTGAGCCCTCAAATGAGATTACTCTTGAGCAGCAGGCTGCTTCTACGAATGATTCTACTTCAATTGATACAGCTAACTCAAAGAAACAACTAGTTGATGGCATTGTTGAGGATGAGGATGTCTCTATAACACTTGGCTCAGAGGATACGGCTTCAAATCCTAGCTATGAAGAAGAGAAACAAGAAGGAAAGAAAACTTGGGCTAATTTGCTTCAAAATAACCGCTCTCTATCTCATGGGATGAAGCTTGATTATATCCCACCTAATGGGGATATTGTTGATTTTTCTAACAGGAAGGTACCCTCCATCATCGATATATGGGGGTATTGTTTGGTTGGGTTCTTTACGGGCATATTTCCGGGAATGAAAGCGGTACATGAACTCATAAGCAAATGGGGTGTCAATTGCAAGGTGAGATCACATGACAGGGGCTGGACAATCTTTCAATTCAAAAATGAAGATGACCGCACCAAAGTTATATCCGGGGGCCCCTACTATTCTTATGGTAAGGCCCTGTTTCTCAAGGTTTTATCCGAAGATATTGAGGTGGATGGAGAGGAGTTCTTGAAGGTACCAATTTGGGTGAAGTTCCCCGGGCTCTCGGTCACTTTGTGGAATAAACCCGAAATCAGTGAACTAGCTTCACGAGTGGGGGTTCCAATTATTGCGGACCAAGTCACTCAAAATAAGGCAAGGTCTCAATTTGCACGTGTCCTAGATGAGGTTGATGCTACAAAACCCCCGGTTCTTGAAATCCCTATGATTCAGCCGTCGGGAAAGAGAAGAAAACAATTTGTCATATTTGAAACATATCCGAATTATTGCTATGAATGCAAGAAGTTTGGCCACAACCCGTTTTTATGCATGGTGCTCCACCCGGAACTCAACGAAGAGGCCAATAAGAAGCTGGTTGCTGCAAAGAAGAATGAGGAAGCTATAGTCATCAAGGAACCGGAAGAGGCGCCTTTCAAACTTGTGATGCCAAGGAAGAGGACGGCTAGGGCAGCTCCATCTACAAAGGAACCGGCCAAGACTACAAAGCCGAAGGACAAAGATGAGGCCAGCACCTTTTATCATGCTACTCAGCCGAGGCAACTGTCACGCCCCGGACCTATCCGGACACGTCAACAACCCGCCGTACAATATGAATAGTCAACCGCAGTCCAACACATTCATAATATACAAGGCGTCTTGAATATCATTCACACATACACATCCATAAACAAACATAATAAGTAATTCGTAACGCAGCGGAAAACATTGTTTAAAACGGAAGGGCCACACAAGGCTATTCATGAGCACGCAGGCTCTACAGTAAAATATCCATGAGCATGTTTATTAATGTTTAAAAACAGAATGGAGGAAGCACGAACCAAGTCTTCCCTCCTATATGATCTCTCGAGCAACGAGCACAGGAAGCAAGCTCTAGCCTCAACCTGAAAAATGGTGGTGGGACGCCCCCGAAGGGGTCAGCACTCTATAGGGCTATAAAGTGCTGGTGTGGCAGGCATCTAATAGATATACAACAAGTATTTCACACACAAGACCCTCAAATAGGGTGATAATATAGTATAGGCCGTAATCCCAGATTACCCCTTTCAAAATACATACTTACTTTATATAAAGTCAAGTAGTCGGCTCAAAGGCCCGTGTTTGTTATAAAACATTTCCCAAACCCCGTGACTAATAGTCACGACAATATATAGGGTCCAACCCTAATATAACTTCTCATTTCTAGAGTTAGGCTCGAGTACATCATCATGCACTCGCATCATAGATCTCCTACTTCATATAATTATATCATAGATCTCCTACTTCATGTATTCACCCCATAGATCTCTTACTTCATACAATCACACCATAGATCTCCTACTTCATACAATCACACCATAGATCTCCTACTCCATGATATCACACTTGACACTTGAATCTCATTCAAGTTCATCACAAACAACTCAAACCTTAAGTTTGATTCTATCAACATTTAGAACAATCCTTAACTAGCATCACAATACTATTAATATTATTCCTACAACTCATTTATTCTTAATGGTAGCCCCTCCATATCAATAGATATGTGGCAGCCTCCCATGTGCTAAGCATCATCATGCAACTATACATTTACATACACATAACATTCATATATGAGTTGGAAAGGTCATTTTACCATATTAACATACCTTTATCTCACATAACTCCATATTCATCAATATGGTTTCAATTCATGATCAAGTCCATTACTTATCATTCATATCATGTTCAAGCATATTTATTCACAAAAACATGATTTAAGCATTTAGGTAATCTCATGCATAACCTACAAGTTGTAAGCAACTAGATGTCGATCCTCACCTCAAATGAGCTTTAAAACCTTCCTTCTCGATCCAATGACCAAAGCCTCGGCCAAGGAAGATTGAGAACTAGTTCCTTGCTTGAAAATGGGTGCTAAACAGCCTCCTCAAGTTGCTATTTCAACCCCTAATCGTTGATACGAAAACAGCCCCTAGAACGGGTGTTTTCCGGCTAATTCGATTCCTAGTTTTCCAATATTTGCATCTAGGTTAGTATCTAACCTTTACATCAATAAAATAACTTCACAAGGACCTATTATACACTTGGATTAGTGTACAATAGTTCCACCAATCGTTCATATCATTTGGAAAATGAAAGGAAAGGTTTTAGGATTAACAACTCACTTAGAAGAGTAAATCCGTTCCTGCGAGGTCACGTTCTGATCGGACGATTTGGAAGCCTTCCTCTACTTCGATTGATGCAAACCAGACCTTCACGGATTCCTCGTCTTGAGAGCTTTCTTTTGGTATCTCACACGCCTTAATTGGATTGGTATAACTCGAGATATCAACCAAACAGTCTCAGCACTCTCACAGCTCGAGTTCACAGACCACCACTCACTCCAGCTCGATTTTTGTAAGATAAGCTTTCTCTCCTCGAACAAAGACCACTCAATTGAGATACTAGACTTCAAAGGCTATCCAAGGACATATTATTCACGTTGTTTGGTCGAGTATAGCTTCTATAATGAGAGGAGACAAACAGCACACCAATTTGTGCGAAAATAAGGATGGTGACCCAAGCTTTGATTCCTATCAAGTCATGTGCAGCTCCCCTCCATTATGGCCGGCCAAGGTAGGTCTTCTAACCCATTTTTATTTGTTTTGCAGGTACTAATATCATGTGGAGTGGTTCCCAATTGATCCCATTAAATTTGGGGTCCAAAATATCTACCAATACTTCCAAAAATGGGAAGATGGGTCCTATTGTTTTATCTTTGTCAAAAATGTCTTTTTGTACTCATCCTAATTTACTTAGAACAAGTCAACTTCCTAAATTACATTATTGATCTCCAATATGTGTAGGCTCATCCCAATAATTTACTTGATGAATATTATAGAAGGAAAATCCTACTCCCATTATTTAGCTCAATAAGGCCCAAGGTGGGGTTATAGGCATTTGTATTCTTCCCTAATCATTCAATCACTTATTTGACATTTGTCATACGAATTATTGGGCTACTAGCCGTGTGGGTCACTCCCGAGTGGGTTTAGAACGCCATTCTCGAACACTTGCTATTTTTAGCAGGTTGGCCCAAAATAATGTTTGGGCCACCCGACCTTCCTCAAATTGTCTTGAAGGATTATGTATCACTATTTAGGTAATGTTGGGCTCTTTTATTTATTAATAAGTCCCGAATAAGTATTTGCGAAACCCGACACTAGCGTACGAGTTTGAACAATACGATATTCAACCATGCACTACGTAGAACATTAATCGTTTTACAAATTGTTCGGGAATCAAAAATCCAATACATAAACTTTGAATATCTAAATCAAATCTCCAAGGACATTCGGGTGCGGTGTCACAACAACAATCTGCCAAAGCTCCCTCCCAGGCTACTAAACCAAAGGAACAAACTGCCAAGCATGTTTCTAATGCTCCAAAACTGAAGGAAAGTGCAGCGGGCAAGAATGTTTCCATAGCACCCAAACCAAAGGAACCTACATATCCTTTTATTCTCAAAATGAACCATAAAACAAAGGAATTTGTGGATGGTATTCAAGTGCCGGATAAGGATATTGGGGGTAACAAGGTGAGGAGTGTATATGAATTGGATGATGAGGACGTGGTGACGAAGATGGAGTTTGATGAAAAGGGCAAGAGATCCGTTTGTGTCATGAAGAGGGCTGATCTTCCACTTAGCCATTTTGAGGAGCGAGTTGGGCCGGACTTCAAACGAGTGCATGGAAAAGAGAGCCCCGGAATGAGCTTCACACACCAATGCTTACTCACGCTTCCTGGAGTTAAGCGGGCAGCTTCATGGTATGATTTTGATCCCTTAATTTTTATTCCTAACGTTGTTTCTTTCTTTGATGAAAACAGCAAGGAAAACAAGAAATACTTCAAGGAGATGATGAGGAGGAAAGCAAAAGAAAAGCAAAAGAATGTGGCGGGATCGGAGGATGGCCACACCTCCAACTCGGATAATGATTGATGATTAAAGTCGTCGTGTGGAACGTGAGAGGTTTGAAAAAACCCTCCAAACATAATACGATTACTAGTTTGATTAAAGTGAATAATGCGAGTCTTTGTTGCTTTTTGGAAACTAAAATGAACAAAAATAGCTTTAATAATTATGGAGCACATATGCGAGTCTTTGTTGAAACGAATTTTGAAAAAATTTATGGAGGCCGTATGGCCATTATGTGGAATCCTTGTTTGATTAATTGTGTTGTGAGTATGGTTGAGCAGCAATATATGCATTTTATATGTGTATGCCGAACCACACAAACAACCTTCCAAGTTACATTTGTGTATGCATTATATACCGTTTTGGAGCGCAAAGCGTTATGGGATCACCTTACTACCCTTGGGGACCAAATTAGGGAACCATGGTTAGTTGCGGGGGATTTTAATTGCATATGTGCTCCAAATGAAAGGGTTGGGCCGAGCCCTCCCACGGCTTATATAATGCAACATTTATTTGATTTTAAAGTTCGAGCTAGCCTTGAAGATGCCCCATCTACCGGGGAATTTTTCACGTGGAATAGGGGCAATCTTTGGGCTAAGCTTGACCGGGTGATTATTAATGAGGTTTGGGGACAGCTAGGTATTAGTTGTAAGGCCCATTTCCAAGAAATGGAGGTTGAGTTTGATCATACAGCTTCCGTAATATCAATGCTCAATAATTCCTCTCTTAGGCCGAAACCCTTTAAATTTTTTAATATGTGGATTAAACATTGCGATTTTGCTAACATAGTTGCACAGAATTGGAGTCAATTCATTGATGGTACAGCCCAGTTCTCAATTGTGAGGAAGTTAAAGTTGCTGAAAAGGCCGCTAAAGAACCTCAACGCAATGGAATACGGACATATATCAATGAAGGCTAAGAAAGCAAAGGAGGAGTTCAAAAGATTGAATAAATTGTGGCTGGATTCGCCTCTTGATGATGAGTTAAAAATGCAAGTGGCGGCTGCTAGAAAAAATGCTACATTTTTGGGGGAGGCCGAAACAAGCTTCTACCAACAAAAAGCAAAGGCCACACACATTTTTGAGGCGGACTAAGGCACAAGATATTTCCATGCAATTGTGAAGAGGAATGCTACAAGGAACGCCATATCTTCCATAGCTTTGGAGGACGGTAGCCTTACTACTTCCTTAGATCAAGTTGGAGATGAATTTGTAAATTTTTTTGTGAATTTATTTGGTACTAGCGAGGTAAACCTACCCCTTGACCCGTTGGTTTTAGGAACCGGCCCTTTGATTGAACCAAGTGTTCATGATAGCCTACTTGCTCCGGTAACATACAAGGAAATTAAAGATGCCTTGTTTGATATTGGGGATGACAAGGCACCGGGGCCGGATGGGTTTACCTCGGCCTTCTTTAAGGCCAATTGGAGTTTTATTGGGGATGACATAGTCCAAGCGATTAAGGAGTTTTTTCTAACGGGTAAGTTGCTTAAACAGATTAATCATACTGTTATAGCACTTATCCCTAAGACTAATCACTCCCCGAAAGTGTCGGACTATAGACCTATTTCATGCACGAATGTTTTATATAAAATTATAACAAAAATAATCGCGGCACGATTAACCCCGTGTCTTTCGGGACTGGTTAATCAAGCCCAAGGAGCCTTCGTCGATGGCCGCCTAATGTTTGATAACATTTTCCTCGCCCAGGAACTTGTTAGAGGATACAATAGGAAGCGAATATCACCAAGATGCATGATTAAGGTGGATTTGCGAAAGGCCTATGACACAATTTCATGGGATTTTTTAGAAAAAGTCTTGAAGGGTTTGGGCTTCCCCGATAGATTCATAGCGTGGATTATGGAATGCGTGTCCACGGCATCCTTCTCGGTTTCCTTGAATGGGTCATTGTATGGTTTTTTCAAAGGCAAACGTGGAATTAGACAAGGGGATCCAATGTCCCCTTTACTATTTGTATTATGCCTTGAATATTTCTCCCGGTTACTCACATTGAGAACCAAAGGGGAGAATTTTAATTTCCACCCGAAATGTTCTACATTGGGCGTTACACACTTGGCGTACGCGGATGACCTTATGCTCTTCTCGAGAGGTGACACGTATTCCATAGAAATATTGGTCAACGCTCTTAAAGAGTTCGGAGAGGCATCCGGCCTAAGGGTTAACCACGAAAAATCAAATATTTTTGTGGGAGGAGTGAGGGACCAAGAGTTACAAAATATTTTAAACCTTGTTGACTATGGGCAAGGATTATTCCCGGTGAGATATCTAGGAATACCACTTGTCCCTCTTAAGGTATCGGTTGCACAGTATGCACCTTTACTTGACATAATTAAGGATTTTCTAAATGCGTGGAATACAAAAACACTATCCTATGCCGGAAAGATTGAGCTAATCCGATCGGTGATCCAAGGGGTCCATTCGTTTTGGCTCCAAATCTTCCCGGTTCCCCAAACCATATTGGATAGGATAGTGTCCATTTGTAGATTGTTTTTGTGGGGTGGAAAGTTCTCAAAGGTGGCTTGGGATGACATATGTCTTCCAAAAGAAAAAGGGGGTTTAGGCATTCACAATGCCCGTAATTGGAACGATAGCCTCCTTTCTCGCACTCTTTGGGACGTACACAAGAAGAAAGATACCCTTTGGGTTCGTTGGGTTAATGGTGTCTACCTTAAGGGTAGAAGTGTGTGGGAATTTGTCCCACACGGCCGAGACTCACAACTCATGAAGAGGTTGAGTCAAATACGGGACAAAATACGAAGGTGCTTTAATAATTTAAACGAAACCATAATGGGCCTCAATGCTAGGAGTACCAATGGGAAACTATTATCGGCCAAGATCTATGAGCTTCTACGAGTAAAGGGAACCATTAGGACTCCAATGAGCTTCATTTGGAAGTCCTACATCCCCCCAAAATTCTCGTTTAATGTTTGGTTGGGCTTGAGGAACCGGCTGCCCACAGAGGATAGCCTCGGTTACCTCCACATGGTTAATAGGTGTGACCTATGTAAGGGTGGATTGGAAACAATTCCACACCTTTTCTTTCTTTGCCCATTTTTTTGTAGGGTATGGGATGAGATCAGGGATTGGATTGGAATTGGACGCCAAATGACAACAATGCTCAGCTCAATCAAATGGATCATGAAGACACACAAAGGATCAACGATGAAGGCCAAAGCTGCTCGTCTAGCATTCTGTGCAACGATCTACTACATTTGGCATGCGAGGAATGAGATACGATTTGACGAAGGAACGAAGACGGAAGAAGATGTGATTGCTAAGATCAAACATGTGGTGTATAAGATCCTATATAGCTTATACCCGCATGACATGATCAAATTTTGATGGGTGGATGTCGTCTCCTTTCTGAAGCCGCGGCATCATCTTTCTTGGACTAGGGTGTGTCAACATTGCAACACCATGATTCCTTTTTTGGGCTAAGGGGAGTGTGCATTATAACCTCCTCTTGGTAATGTATTTTCTTCTGATGGATGTATTTTGGTGAGCTGTGTGCGTGCACTTTGTAACACCGATTGGTTTTTGAGCTTTTTGGGGCATTTAAGTATTGTATACTTAGGCCCCTTTTGATTTCGATTTAGATCGAACAAAAATCTCTCCCAACCCTTACACTAGACAGGGGTGTGGGTTTTGGGAGATCAAGAACCTTTTTGATGTATTGTATTCTTTGGGTGTGAATATAAATTTATATTTCATCCAAAAAAAAATAGTGTGTACAATAGGAAACAGAGTATATTCCGTAATACAATGTACACATAATAGGCCCGCAATAACAATAATATAGGCACCAATAATGTAGATAAGCTATCATAATAGCTATCAATAATATACTCAATCATACATCATACGTAGTACAATGAACATGCAAACCCATGTGCCTTTGAACTATTCACATACATACATACGTTCTATGTAACCATCAACCAAGCCACTAACAAGGCATATGCGTATGTCTTGTTAACCATATACATTCTATGTATATGGTATGTAACCATATACGTTCTATGTCGAAATTAATTGACTGATGCCAAAGAGGCAAAGACCCAACCTTGCATACTGTTAACCCATAACCTTTCACTCAAAATTATACGAGCACTACATATTTATACACCATCCTTAACGGCCAACGTATCCCTTGCGAGCAAGAAGAAAGAAAATAAAAGAGAAGCCACTGTTACCACCTCGAGTATTAACACGGTTACCGATGCCGGAACGTAGAGGGAAAGCCAATGACGCCGGAGGTCACCGGACTGGTTCTCCACGCCGGGAGAAGCAAGACTCTCGAAGCCTGGACTGACGGCCGAGCACTCCTGGACGCCGGATTTCATCGTTGGATGACCGAGTCGCCGCCGCAGAAAGGAGATGGAAAACCTGAACGCTGGAGCTCGGTGTGACTACTGCGTTTCGCCGGTCCGGGGAAATTTATGAAGAAGACAACCCTGTGTTGTTTTTATGTAAGTAATACTCCGTACTACTATTAAATAGTGGACACGTTAATGAGCCCAAAATTAAAAGAATGTAATGATCTGAGTTGGTTAATTATTTCATTTAGACGAGATTAAAAATAATGGACGGTAATTATGTTAATTACTGAACTAATTTAAATTAGATTAATTAATAGTTATTAAGTACGATAAAATTTGTAATAAACTATAATTGAAGTAATTGAAATATTTTTTTTATAATCCGTATATTTTAATAATATTAAAATATAATTCATAATTTGGATGTTTTATAAGTAGATTAAATCAATGGCGTTTACAAACTAAAATAGTTATATTATTTGGTTATGTTATCATGATTAAATATTCGGATATAGTAATTGAAGTGAAGGACGAATTGAAATAGTAACTAATAAAAAAGAGGATTGAGAAGTAAAGTGAAAAGGACTAATAGAAGTAATTAATCAATGATTTATAAATAATCTAAAAGTTCGAATAAAATACACATGCGGGAATTAGATAGAATGATTAATAGAGTAAGGACTAATTATGTCATCTTAATTAAAAAAGGGTGATAATTTAGAGACTGGAATAAAGGAGGAGAATTAGGAGCACCGGACTTAAGGTAAGTTTCTCTGCCGATCCAAAATGATTTCCTCGTACTATATGTTATTATGTGATTAAATGTGAATTTTGAATTATGTGTATGTGATTTTGAGGAGATATTAGATCTATGGTATTTGAGAAGTGCAAACTAAGTACTTTTGGGTATTAAATAGTTTTAAATACCTTTGAGACTATTTAGAGAGATTGAGAAATATTTTTGGAATTACATCTAAAGTCAAGATAAAATTTACGTTTTCATAAGAGGTGAGCACCCGGGAGAAATCCGTGGTGTCGGTTTTCCACATCCGGATAAATGTGGAGGGTGATTAAGGCTGCTACTACTAAGAAGTACAGTTTGAGTTTGAAGTGACAATTGGATCTATGATCCCTTTTAAGAAGAAGTTATAGTAGTAGTAGTAGTCCCTAATCATTCAAGAATTTTAAAGGAGGGGTAGTTGGTAGACTGAGTCCCGATTACTCATGACGACTTACTACTCGGAGGGCTTGGAATCCCTTTTAGGGGGTGTGCACACTTAAAGTAGTCGTTTCGTTTCCATTAGCAGTTGTGGTACCGGCAAAAGTCCCGGGGTGGCCGTACATAATAACGTAACCACCGGGCTCAATCAGAGTGTTGAGTACCGCCCTTCTAAATTACTAGGAAGATAGAGAAGAAGTGAATTTTGAGAAATTCTAAGAGAATAGTTACTATAGTATTTTCAAATAAAAGTTGAGGACTTTAATAAAGAGGTGATTTTAAGAAATATCAAAGAGAAGAGAATTTTGGTGGAGTGTGTCATTTTTATATAATATTATATGAAAAACTATTTTTCGCCAAACCTGATTATTTTACGGGGTTGGGTAGTGCTTACTTAGCTCTAAAGCTAGTTTTTGTTTCCTTTTCCCTGTTTTGTTTTCTGCACTTTATTTGTGCAGTTAATGATGCTTATGTGGATTGATGATTTGCATGGTCTTGAGAGCGGTTGAGATATGCCTTAGTCAAACCTAGTCAAGAATAAACACTTTAATTTACTTATGTTTTGAACACTAGTTTTAGGTGTTTTTTTTTTGTTAGCCTGTGCATCCGGTTAAGAGATGACCGGATGTGGCGGTAACACCCATTTCCCTATCAAGACTTCCGCTGTAATTTTCAAATGACTTTATTAATAAATAAAATTTTTATTGCAAATATATCATTATTTTGGGTGGGAAATTTGGGGGTGTTACACTCATATCCAACCAAGTGCACATAGTAACTACACCCCATCAAAGCAATAGTCTTTAGTCACTAGAAAAGGTTTCTTCATTAATAGGTTGAAGAACAAAATGTTTTGTTTTTCATATTCTAATACAAATGTTTAGACTTTTAATTTGAGGGGCGGAGAAAATGAAATTATTAACGCGGAAATATTCGAACGTTTTAATTTTTTGACATTTCCTAAAATACTACTAATCGATTTTTTATCCCGTATTTTTAGTTTTCATTATTAATTTTAATGCTCAAATCCTATGTAGCACCGATACGGGTACGCGGAAACGCGGAAACGGGTACGGGGATACGACAAAACAAAAAGAATCAATATTTTTAGTGTATATTTTTTCATTTTTCACATTTAGGCCACCTCGATAATATTTAAGCCCAGTATAACCGCTATTCAGCCCAGGGCATCTCGAATTCCTGGATCCGCCCCTGTATACACACACACTAGTGCACCTCAAAGAAATATAAATATAGTTAACAAGTCATTAATTTAAAATGAGAAACAAGTCAAACAACCACAGTTTTGAAATTGAAAGTGCAAGTACTCGAAGTTCTAGAGTAATGAATATAGAAAATAATATCTTAAAAGTTCTAATACATATTTCCGTTGGAGCTATTAATATATATGAATAATTAAAATTAGGGATAGGAGGATGAGTGAAATAGGATTAGGCCCATTAGTTGTGTACCACATAAAAGCAAGGTAAAAATTATTTCTAGTTTTTCATTTTTTAAGAATTTTATTATGTAAATTTTAAGTGTTTTTTTGGAAGATTTTCTTTTAAAAAGTTGATACGGGTATCCGTCAGGATACGGGTATCCGAAATTTTAAAATAATTACAAAAGATGGAAACTTTTAAAAATTATAGATACAGCCCGACAACGTATGATACGGGTATCATAGAGTATCGGATACGGGAACGTTTCCGATACGCGATACGGCACCCTAGTGAAGTATCCGTGCTTAGTAGCTTAAATCTCATTTAGATTAGATTTAGAAGCGGAATAAAATGAAATAAACGAGTGCATCCCTGAACAAACTGCTTGCTCCTATTCCCACTACTACAGTACTACATACACCCCCACCCCCACTCCCACAGAATGAAGTAATGAACCTCAAGATCATTTCCTTCGTTTCCTTTCCTTCCGAAGAATAATAGGGAAATGCGGGAGAGAGCATCTGCTATCTCATCCTCAACTACCTCAGTCAGATCGACATTACTATTGGCCGGGAGAAGCGATACCGGCGGACCACCACCTCAGCTCATCGATCCGGCGGCGGCGGTTTAGCGGATGGCATTTCTTCTCGTCAGCCTTGGTGGAGGAGGCCGGCCAGGGCCAGATAGAGAGGGAGGAGCTGTTGCTGTGCTTACGGGATGCAGTAAGTATTCATTATTCATTTTTCATTTTTGTTAAACACCGATCCCACACCGATCCAGATTTCATTTTTCATTTTTCCCACATCGATCCCGTTGTCCGAGCGATTCCTTGGGAGTCTCTATAAATACGAGAGTACAGTGACTCACTAACTCACCCTTCGGGACTAATCCCGCTGGGTTGGGCTGGCCACCCTTTTGGGCCGGCCCCGGCTCCCCCTTTGGGGGCAGGAGTCGAGGCCTCCCCAGGGGGGGTAGGGGGGGGCAGGAGTCGAGGGAAAGGGGGGAAGAGGAAGGGAAAAAGGAAAGAAAAAAGGAGTCGGAGGGGAAAGAAAAAGGGAGAAAGGGGGGAAGAGGGGGAGTGGAAGGGAAAAAGGAAAGAAAAAAGGAGTCGGAGGGGAAAGAAAAACAAAGGGTAGAAGTTCTTGATACTAGATTACTAACACCAATAACCTTTTTTATTTTCATAATAGTAACATGGATAACCTTTTTATACTTGAAGATATAACTGGTAGAAGTTCACCAGATCAGTTAATATGTTTACCACTGTTAATGAAAATACAATTTCATTATCAAAATCCAATTTCTCACTTTTGCATATTTTCAATTTCAATATCAAAATCCTGGAATCCAGCCTTATCAAATCCCATTGCACCAATTGTCATGCTTCAGGATTGACCCCGTGTGTTTGCAATTTCCTTTGCAGCTGAGCTTGATGATGAATCTGATGGTCTCGTGATCCAAATTTGCCGGCCGTATTTATCCGGTAGAGAGAAGATAATTTTGAGCGAAAGGGTGCGGGCAAAAATTCTTCCAGTTCCTCCTGTCTTGTTTCCTCGTTTGTTTTTCGGAAAACTAACGGGGCAACACGTTTAACCCCATTCAGTTAGTCAGTGTCCAAAAATGATCCTTAAAGGTGAATTATGATGGATTTATTTGGTCTATTTATGAGGTTAGTGTCCACTTTGAGCTCTCTAAATGACCCAAGTGTCCATTTTGGTCTTTCTCCCAAATAAAATTGATCCCACCCAACTTTTATTTTTTTGAATCCAACCTGATAACCCTAATTTTGGGAAATGAAGAAGAATTTCATGAAATGTTACTGCATACACGTAACATACTCATAGAAAAGAAGAATATACATTAATGCATAAAAGAAGAACAACCTTTGTTCCAAAACAGAAAAGAAGAGCAACATGGGACTGCATATCACGTTAACAATATGTTGCATGAATGGGGTTTCCCAACACTAGTTTTTGTGTTACAAGTTTCTGAATCACTCAGGCGCTAGATGTGATCAACTTGCTTCATTTGGTGATGTCAAACTCTGCATTTTTATTAGCGCCTCGATGTCCCTTTAGGAACACCACACATGAAAGAAAATCTGACTCTAGAAAATCTGACAAGTATGTTAAACATCATCCTGCTTTTGGCTCACCTAATCTGTCTTCTTTCACCTCTAGTCTGCCTTTCTTGACCTTTAGTGTAACTCTAATATGTATAACACACATGGAAACAGCCATCCTTTCTTCCTCAATATCATCATCATAGTTTTTCCTTTCTTAACTATATATAGCCAGTTAGCCACTTTCTAGGAAAAAAGTAAAAAACTTGATCGCAGTAGCACCAAGCCTGGTCTTTAATTTATTTACTCCAAAGCTGATTGTTTATTCTCAAGGCCCTCATGTTGCTAGTGTGGTTGTGTTTGAGTTCTATTGACTGTTTTGGTTTCGATTTCCAATTAGCGTTGTTGAACTTCCTGTTTTAACTTTTCCTTCCCGTTATGAAACAGAATTATTGAACGCCGACATATCCAGGAATACCATGATAAAGCTCTAACAATTGGCTTAAAAGGTTATGCTCATTTGTATTTCTCTGCCACCACCGTTGTTACATTGTATTGGTCAGAGCATTTCTCTGTATTCATCGCACATTTCATCTAAACCTATTCAGCTTATAGTCCAAGAACCAGGTTAAAAAATAAATTGTAAAACTACTCTAAAAACAAAGTTAGGTTTCTAATTAAATTAGATGTACAAATAAGTGAAAGTTAGATGTATAGTAGGTGTGAATGTTGATACATAATACTAAGAGCTTATTTTTCAATTGTGATAAATAGTACTAGTATTATGCTGTATTGTGTTGTAACCACTACATATAAGCATCTCACTTCATCGCTGTCTCATAAAGGCATGATATTTCCACGCAAGTGAAATGAGCTACCATGATGGTTTTAGAAATGCATCTCATCATTCATTCGTACTTCCTTCACAGGAGGGTTGCAACAATGGGACTTGCTTAAAATTTTGTCACCTTGCTTTTTTGCATGAATTTATAGTTTTCAGTTGTTAACTAATCTCAGCTCCATAAATTATGTCGTTATAAATTTAATCCCACCAATCCCAATTCCCAACTAGTTGATATTAAGATGATCATGACGATGACCGTTTTTCAAGTTTTACTTTATATTGCATTTGCCTTTCTATTTGTGGATTGATTTACGCTTTAAACCCTCAACTTTGCAGGCATGAGTCTGCTTTTTCTCGTCTGGTAGAATGGGAGGGCATTGCAAAGGTAATTTACCTTAAGTGTTTGCTATTGCTTTGTCTTTTACGGCTTTCCAGTAATGTAATTGAGCAAGTCAAGTATAAAATGTTTTGGATTTCATTGAATTTCTGAAGCATTGCATATGTCAGAGAGCTTCGTGCTGGAAAATGCAGCTGAAAACATAAAACAAGTGATGACGTGAGTGAAGTGCCGTCTGTCAAAAAGCCCGTGTGCCAACTGCCAAGACATATTTGGTCACTGTCAACTAAACAGAACTTAAAATCAAATCTATATCATGATTTATTTCTCCTACCCTTATTATTCAGGTTTTCCATCGTTTGCAATGGAGCCAAAGATTCATTATTTTTTGGCTTGAGAATATGATGGAATAAAGCAAAGTGACTCACTAAACTGGCTGCGTTTCTTTATTATGAAGCAGCAGTCAGTCCATGCAATTTTGGATGCGATTTTCACTATGGGTCATTCGGAAACAGTCTCTTTGTGCTTTAGTACAAGGGTAAGATTGCGTACATCCGACCCCCCTTACCCCACCGTAGGTGGGAACCTTTGCGGCACTGGGGTAAATGAAATGATGAAAATGACCCTTATTATTCAGGTGTATTAGAAAGTCTCTAACTTAGCAGGATGCCATTTCTCACTATGCAAGAATGAACTAAAAGAACACTTCACTAATTCTTATAGTTATGTTTTCTCTTTGTTCTACACATCGGGACCATTGTAGAGCTGATCATTTGCTTGTACAATTGAATGGTTTCCATTACCTATTAAGATAGCTACCTCTGCTGAAGTATTTTTGTGCTTTTCTTTCAGTCAAGTAGTGTTAGAGACTTTAATAATTATGCCGCTCGTCTCGTGGAACTATGAGGTACCAATTTTTAATTGTTTCTGAATTGCTTTTTCAGAGCATCTCAATTTATAACAAGCCCATGCATGTTTCACATGCAGCCGTATGTACAGAGAGTTTATGAATACTGTGTAGTAAAGCTTATTTGCATTTTATGACAATTTTTCAGTGAGTTTATGTACAGCTTTCAACTAATCCTATTTGGAGTCCAGTGAGTTTGACAAACCAACTTACCTAAGATATAACTGGTAGAAGCTTACAACCTTACTTTACACAGAATCTGAAAATACGAATTAACTAAAAAAGTACACATACTACATTAATGAAAATTCAACAATCCCTTACCATCCTTACTTTCTAACACCCCCGTTACTAACTTTCTAATACTCTTAGTTTGTGAGGTGTTTCACATGCAGCCACATTAAGTTTCATGATGGGTAAGGTTTCATGTTCCCCCTTGTTCTCCCAGTCTTGAAATTTTGTAACCCAAAAGATCATATAAATCAGAATTAGTAATAAAATTACTAGAAAACAAATCTATGAGTACAATTGCTCCATGCTATAACTGTAACGTTGATTATTCCGGTTTAGGACCTTAGGTTTCCTTCCTCCTTTCATTAAATTTTTGAGTGACAAACTTACAAGTGGTATCAATGTGTGCACTAAATCACTCCCTGCTAGCTCTGTGTCTTACTGTCTTCGAGGATTTAGGGATAAAAAACTGCATTAGTACACTTTTAATAAAACGCTGGACCAATAGACTAAGTGCATTAACATTTGAGGACCCGAACGAACCCTGTTCAACTGATATACGTAGTACCTTTTTATAAGCCAATTCCAAGCATGACTTTTCAAACTTTAGTGGTCTATTGGAATCTTTAAAAGACTGATTATTGCCTTTTGTAAGCTGAGCTGCAAAAGTAAAAAAAAAACAGGATGTTTGGGGGATTGTAAAAACCCTTTTAACTTTTATGTACGAATCCATTCAAATAGAAATATATACATGCATTAAATGCAGGCTATTTTTTGTGTGCTTACCATGCTACTTCACCATGATACACCGCCACGATTCCCACGAAACTTTCAACACTTGTTTAGATTCCCACGAAACTTTCAACACTTGTTTAGTTCACTGGGAACCCATAGAAAAAAAAAAGGAAAAATGATCAAATATACCCTTGTACAATTACAGATCAGTCTCTTAAAATCAGTTACTATAAAACACATCATATAAACTCATCTACTTTACGAAAACATCAATTGAGTCTAAACACCAAAAGGTGACCTTTAATAACAAGTCATCTTTACTTTTTCTCTCATAATTATTTTTTTCATTTTCTTTTTTATTACACAAGGTCACGTACCAGAATGTTTTATACGGAGTAGCTTTTTAGCCTATTCTGGACTCCTACCCAGAATTTTTCATAAAAAATTTGTCTACAAGGGGATTTGAACCCTCATTAACGCCGAGGAGTCACGACCGAGATATCAACTCAAATTCTCAAAATAATTGACGTTGTGTTACTATTGCCTTCGAATAGTATCTATTCTTTGAAACCTTGCACTATTATTATTAAAAATAAATAGCTTTATAACAATAATAATTATTATAGCAACTATTTTTAACTTTTATTGCTGTTATTATATTATACTAATAAAAAGCAGAGCATTTGTGAAAGATTAAAAAATATAACTTTTTAATATATTTTGTTATAATTTTAATATATAAATATAATTGAATGGACAATATAAATGTTGGCCATTCAATTCTAATTACATTTTTAATTTTGTTGAAGAACTATACGTTTGGCCCATCAATTTTTTTATTCTTATAAAATTAAAAAAAATGAATGAGAAAGTTTTTTTTATCATACAAATTTAATCTAGAAAGAATTCCCCAAATTTAAGAAAAGCGAGTTTATGTGGTTGATATTAAATTAAAGTAAGAATGATTTAGGGGTGTTTGGTTCGGTAAACTGATTGAACCAAACCGATACTGAAATTTTGGTACGTACCAAATACCTAACTGAAATTCCGATTCGGTAATCGGCACGTATAATTTTGAAAATTTGGTATTCGATTCCGTATATGTAAAATACTTTGGTTTTCCGTGTGGGTGTGGGTGTGTACGTATATCTCCTACTTATATAAAAGGGCACTTGAACGCCGTTTCATTTTTTCCGCCCATTTTGCGTTAAACACACTTCCGTCGCTTCTATTCCTCACGTCCGTCTGACATTTTATTTCCCGTTTTTTAAAAAAATTATTCCATGAGAAATCATTCCATTGTATGCCCATCCTCAACCTACTGTTATCTCTTGGTAAAAAAAAACCTACTGTTATCTTATCAGCCCCACTATTGGAGCTCCCCTTCTTGTTCTCCTTCCGTCCGACCTCTGGCGCGTTGTTCCAGTTGATCACTACACTCATCATGCTCAGAACATCCCTACTTATGGATTATTGTATACGGAAGGCCAGGTCACAATCATTTTATCTCCTTTGTCCATTCAGTTCTTGGTAGGTGCCATTGATTTTGTTTTGAATGTTCTGAAAATCGCCATTAATGTCTGCAGACCTGAATTGCTTTGCTCTTCCTATTGTGTTTTTATTCCGGATTTAGCTTTTGCTATTGTGTTTTCATTTGTTCAGGGACTTTAGGTAGGGATTTCTATCATTTGGGGATGGAATTGAGTTGCTGGTTTGTTTGGAGGTTTATTATCTATGATAAATTTACTTTTTTTGTTGCTTTGGGTTTTTAATAGAAGTTCAGAATCCATGTATGTCTGTTGAATACTAATAATTGTCCACAACTGTTTTCCTTTTGTTGCTTTCCGTTTGAGCCAGGCCTAGAGTTTAAGAATAAAAAGTGCTACTGCTATTTTTCTATTTGTTTGCTTGAAAAAATGCACATCTAGGACAAAATAGCTAAAAAAAGTAAACAATCCATAGAGCCATAGAGGGACTCGATGCATTCACATATGGGTGCATTCATGTTTATAATTCCATAAAATTAGCCCGGGCTTTGTGATAACACTATACTTTGTGTATTTAACAGTCTATTTGGCATTCATCCAAAAATGGATTAACGATAATCCATAAAATCAAACTAGATTTAAAGGTAAGTGTTGGAACTCAGTGTGAATTTATCTATTGTTATTGTAATTCATTGCCCATGTATTTTAATTCTTCTTGGGATAAGGCTCAAATTGGACATTATGGTTTTATCAGAATCTCATATTGGACACTAAGGTTTCAAATGGACCAAATTAGACACTATGGTTTCATATATATCTCATATTGGACACTAAGTTTCATAATTCATAGTTTTTGGACACTCACTTATATTGGATAAAGATCAAATTGGACACTCACTTATATTGAATTTTGAAACTTTAGTGTCCAATATGAGATACATATGAAACCATAGTGTCTAATTTGGTCCATTTGAAACCTTAGTGTCCAATATGAGATTCTGATGAAACCAGTGTCCAATTTGAGCCTTATCTCATTCTTCTTTGGCAGGTAGATTTTCAACTGCGAAAAAGATTGAAGAGTACAATAATAGCCTATTTGAGTTGTGTCTTCTTAAGCAATCCTTACATTTTAAGTGAATAGCAGAGGTTCCCTCGTATACATAGTTTAATAGTAGATGGAAAAACCCATTTTGGGATGGTCTTTTGTCAAAGAACTGCTATATTTAATTGAAATTGCTTGACAGTGTACTCATTTGGAATTGCTTGACAATGTACTCATTTGTGCTTAATTTTAAAAATGCTTTTAAAATTATAAGGATTCTGGATTATGAGGTGTTAGCTACTTAGCTTCTATGGTTCATTCGGAAACAGTCTCCCTTATGCTTTAGTATAGGAGTAAGACTGCATAGTGCGTACATCCGACTCCCCTTTCCCCATCGAAGGTGTGGGAGCCTTTGGGGTAATGATGGTGATGATGATGAGCTTCTTAGTTAAAATGAACATGAATAAATTATTTTGTCTCTTCAAGCAACCCCACCCCAAATTATCATAAATTATCATAAATTATCATTGCATTATGGTTTGCTCATCCAAAAACAACACTCCCACCAGTTTCCCCATCTTGTTGAAACACTTGGCTGCTACTCCTCTGCAACAAAAACAAGCTCGGATTACTCATCTTCCCCATGATTGACATTATTGCTCTTTGTTCTGGAGTGATTGTTTTAACTCATTAACTTATGGGTCTTTTGTATCCCCTGTGTATATTATCTTTTGATGCAAGATGAAACTTATGCCTATAATTGATTGGAAAGTAGACCATGGCTTGCCCCTCTACTTTTACATGTATATAAATATAGATGTTTTTGCACTAACTATGCTATCCCTTTTGTGTAATTGGCTGCATATGCCTGTCAAACTTATTGTAATATGTAATATACTTATGGTTAGTACAATTCAAACTGCTCTTTGTCTTGTAAAATACCTATTGTTGATTATCATCACCACTGCTCAAATTATTCATATGATCTGTGCCTTAGTATCTGCTCAAATATTAGAGAAGTTGCCTTGATTATTCCTTCAAAATCTGACAAACACATTAGTTATGGGACTAGCCGCTAGACTTATATACATTCGTGATCAATTCCTGGCCCATTCCTTCAAAATCAATTGAAACATTTCTTTCCTAACTCATAATTCTGCCATCGTTAAAATTCAATATTCAATCACTACTTAAACATCATTTTACTTTGGATTGGGCATATAGCCTCGCGCATGGCGCGTGCCTTGCTAGTATATATATATATGTATGGATTATGGGCCGGGTCCAAGACTATTGGCCCGTTATACCTGAGCTTTGGCCCGACCAAGCTCAGAACACAGTCCGACTAGCAGATATTGGTCCGGGATTATTTAATTACTTATCGTTTTGGCTGGCCCATTAGCGTTAGTATTAGTTGATAAATCGGGCCAAGCCCATGTAGCATTTAATTGGTGGGCCTGTTGTATACGCCTATAAATAGGCCACTAACCCTTTGTATTGAAAAAATGGATTCTCACTATATTGAAATGCTGCCGAATTCTTTACCCGGGTTATTTTCTACCAACATTGATGCTTTCATTGAGAGCCATCTCTCATATTTTTTGGTAGAAACTCGGAGAGAATTTGACAAAAATCAAGTGAAATTACTCCAAAAATTATAATATCTATCAAAATACAAAAATCCAACGAGAATGGAATGATTTTTTTTTTTTTTGAAAAATGGACTAGAAAGCTTAGGAAACAAGGAGGCCCATACGAACTCCAAGGCTGATCACCTCCACCCTATGTTCCGAATCTACTTCCGATCAGGCTTGTTTGAACTCCACCAAGGAGCACCCCAGCATTAAGGACTGGAGAGGACAAACGGAGCACCAAGCAGCGGCGGATGTGGAACTCGCTTCACCTACTCCCGGAAATTCAAGACATCATTCAACACATTCATCACAATTTCAGAAATTAAAAAAAAAAACAGTCTGAAATCTGAACCGGAAGAATGAGATTTTGATCTGGAATATTTCCGATCAGGAAAACAAGTCTGATCCGGCGAAGGTGGAGGCCGTTCACGGCGATTTGCTATAGTGCAGAGCCAAAATATTCGTTTTTTCTCATCCAGCCACATCGGCGGTATCCCTCACCGGACGCGTCGCAGCGTTGTCGTCTCCATCAGACGCTTACATCGTCTCCCTCCTTGCTCCTGGTCGCTCAATCGTTCTGACCATCGTTCTAGGACCAGCTGCCATGGTCACCTGCCATCAATGGCAACTTAAGAACGGAAAAGCAAATTGAAAGCCATGGATTTCTTCTGGGTTGTCACTGCGAACGGCGTCGGATGTGACGAAGCCCCTTTCTCTCTCGTAGACAACAAGGATGACTGATGGGTTCACGCCTCATCCCAGCCGAGGTAGTCTCTAGCAGTGACATCATCACACCACTATTCCATAGCAAGTACCAGGGAGTCGGGGACGACGAGGATGGCTGGATCATCCCAACGACCTCTGACTTGTGGCCAGCAAATCCAGACGGCTCCTCCCTTATGAAACTCATCTTTCTCTGGCAGGAACACAGATGGAGAAGATGACTGTCGCTGGACTTCTTTTCTCTCTCCATGGAGAATTCAATTTTGACCTAGTCAAAATTGAATTCATATGTCAATCTAAGTTTCCATGTTGGGGACTAGAAAATAAAGCAAAATAATAGCTTCGAGCTATTTAGCACGGTGAGGGGTAAAAGAAGATGGATCGGAGGACACCCGAGCTCCGATTTAATCCTTAGCAATGCATTCAGATCGAAGTTGTCATCAACGACGACATATATCAAACATTAAAAATTTAAACTTGTAATTTTTGTTGGAATTTTCTGAAAATTGCAGGGAAATCACAGTCAAATCGTGCACCCGCACGCTCTGCCCCTATCTGAAAAGTATGGACCACACCAGACTGCCGGAGAACAGCTTACGTCAACCAAGCCGCCACCGTGCTAGACAAGAAGCGACCCGCAATCTACCGTGTTGGACCCGCACCGCTGACGGGGAGTGAGCCCTCGCCGTTGACGGTCAGACAACGGATGTAAATAGCTCCGAGCTATTTAAGATTATAGGGGTTAAAAACGTCCAACGTTCTGTTTTGAACATTCCCAACGCAGCTTTGAAAAGGGTGTATCTTTGTACGCCCGTACGCCCCGTACGCCCGTACGCTCCGTATGCTCGTACGCCCTGTATGCCCCATACGCCCCGTATGCCCGTACACATGTTCGCCCCGTACGCCCGTGCGCCCTGCACATCACTAGAGCAACAAGTTAAAGACAGCTGAGCTCCGATTCAATCCTTTCTGACCAAGCATTGCATTCAGACTGAAGATACTCATTGGCCCCGACAATGAGTCATAGTCACGTAGCATCGAGTGAGGGTTGTGCACATTGTAGCTGTCACCGTGTACGCCCGTATGCTCTGCGCTTGTGCGCCCCTAACATATTCCAAGCGGCAATTGGTGGGTCAAATATCATCCGCGTGAGCCCCACCTGGCGAGGTGGACGCAGTGTCACGACCCAGAGGTTTGGTTGCACGAGCCCGCCATGGCGAGACGGCTGCACAATCGTCACCAGGATGCGTGGTCGACAAGCCCAACCCGGCGACGTGAGCATTCGGCCACCGCCAAGAGGCTTCGTTGTACGGGCCCGAGTAGCTGAGCATGATCAGTTAAAGAGGAAGATGACAAGACATCACGTCATGGGCGAGTTTTCATCCACAATGAACACTCGCAGCAACAACCGGCGAATTGGGTACCCTTGCACGAGCTCAACTTGGATATCCTTACGCTCATATTCAACTGCCTTGAAGCTAACGCTTCTTGGGGTCATTGAGCAAGCTACACAACATTCAGTTGGTTTTGAAGGTTTCCTCGACTGATGGCCCCGTAAAGATGAGAGCATCCCTTCCGGTATCGGTGATAGATATAATCACATATTGAATTTATTGATGAAGTGTCTGCGGCATGATGTTGATTTGTTTTATGGTGGTTGTTTTCTAGATTTGTTTTCTACAAATATGCTTATCTTCTTCAAACAGGAGCAACTTAAAATAAATAACACCATTTTCTGAAATTCCAACACTGTAGACTGGCTTCATGAAATGACCTTTTATTATTTCCACCTAATAATGAACTTTCACTATTTCAACATGGGGCTAATGGCCTAATGCGTTAAGAACACTGCTTTTTCTTCTTTTTCTATAATCTGTTGCTTTTCTTCGTGAAATTTGATATTAAAATAAAGTAATGGTAGAGGACTTAAATAATATTATCTGATCTGAATTAAATTTGGACTCTAATATATTTTTGTTATAGTGATATCATATTATTTCATATATCTAGCCAGTTTTCATGTTTTTTTCTGAAAATTTTCTTATAGCAAGCTCAGCAATCTGTGTGTGATTGGATAAGAAAATGTGAATGATTTTACTCTTAAAAAATATGAACACTTTTTCTTGGTACTTAAAAAATGTTGTTTAGTCTTATATATGTTTGCTTCTAATAATGTTAACACAGATGTTTTCCATTTCTTCACCAATCAGGGATGCTATTGATCCTCAAAGACAATGGAGTCGAACTCAGAAGCTAGCAGCACATTCATTAGCCTCAGTCCCTCAGAAAGGTGAGGCTTAACTAATATATGATTCCCTTTAAGAAATGATGTTTATCAATATATGATTCCCTTTAAGAAATGATGTTTATCAACGAGGTAACCCTATGCTTAATGTTTCAATCAAATGAAGTGAACAAAGAAAACAAAATTAGGCTTGAAGGTTTTCTAGCTACGGATGTTCATTTGATGACAAATCAAAATTCTGTTTTCAAATTCAGGCCGGACCCTTGGTGAAGCCAGAAAGGAACTCTTTGGCTTGCAGTAGTGCTTATCTTGTGTTCGGCTACAGAGAGCTACTTGATATGCTTACGTTCATAATTCACTTTTTACTATGGTGGAATGGAGCAACTTGTTTATGATAAAATTATTTCTAGTACTTTTATTACTAATTCTGATTTATTACTATTTATAATCTACCTTTTGTAACTCTTAGTTGCTATTATTTGAAAAGTACTATATAATTTTGATACTAAATTATTCTCGATGCCATATGAAAACATTCCCAGATTTACGAAATTAAAGAAAATCACGTCTTATTCGAAAACAATTTAAACCATACTTGCACAAATGTGAGTATTTATCAGCAATATTTGTTTTAAAATATATGTAATACACGACATAAAAATTTATCAATGGAGTATATGGAATTATCTAAAAAACGAACGTTTAGAAAAATAAATATTAACACCAACAATTACCCAATTGATAACTATACGTCTGGCATATTCATTTCCAGGGAAGGTGGGACACTAAACACTCTGATTGCTACCTAATAAAACTCCAGATGCCGGACATTCGTTTTTTGCTCTTGTTTGCTCCTATGTTGTAAAAACCGGACCGGAGGGTGACCCGGAAAAGTTATCGGGTCAAGGGTCAACCCGGACCCGGAGGGTCAACCCGGTCAACGGCTATAAACCCGGTCAATATTTGTTAAAAAATAAATATAAAATACGTGTAATTATTAATCCTATTAAAATTTTAAAGGGAAGAAATATTATGATTCCTAATGTAATAATCACAATAAGTATTATAAGCTTATAAAATAGAAGAGTTGATCTACACTATATAGTTTAACAAAAAAAATCAAAATCCATTTAGAGTTTGTTGGAGGTATTGGTCCTACCAAGGCCTCCCTTCCACTTTATTTGTTGAGGCTTGCACACTCTATTTTATTCTCCCTTGGATACCTTTTCTTTGGTATATATCCTGATCAAATATATACCTATTTGAGTGGTTTGACTTACCCACTTGGCTGGCCCCTCCTCTGCTTCTGTCCGCTGCACTTCTTGTCTTGGTAGCATGTGAAGTTTCTTTGTATTGCATCACCCGTGACCATTTGTCTTTGCTCACCCGTGAGTGCCTAATAGGCAAGATGTCTATTATAAAGTCGAGTAATCTTCCGGTCAGGTATACCTGACCGGAGCCACCGTCCGGCCTCCTCCTTTTGGGGGCCTTCCCGGTAGTATTTTTTGCTCAAATTTTTTGTGTATGATCCTCATCAAGTCTAGTTTATCCATACCAAATTTCAGAAAAAAATTCAATCGGGAAGGTCGTCAAATGATTTTTGCAAGTTAACTGGTCCGGAAAATACATATACCGGACCAGTTAACTTGGAAAAATCATTTGACGACCTTTCCGATTGAATGTTTTGCTGAAATTTGGTATGGATGAACTAGACTTGATGAGGAACATACACAAAAAATTTGAGCAAAAAATACCACCGGGAAGGCCCCCAAAAGGAGGAGGCCGGACGGCGGTTCCTGTCAGGTATACCTGACAGGAACATTTGTGTTATAAAGTCCACCCTCCCTTTGCCTTTGAGAGCAGCCTGCGTGAGTATCATCCTTTGTGTGAAGAGAGCAGAGCTCACTTCTTCTTCCTCCTTTGTGTGAGTGTAGAGAGGTCTAAGTGGAGAGTATAAAGTGTGTGCTATAGCTTCCTCCTAAGTGTGGTGTGTGAGAGTGTGTGTTGAAAGACCTGAGCCGGAGACGGAATCCGATCCTTACAGTGGTATCAGAGCCAGGTTCGCCGTCTGCCGCCGTACGCCGCCGCCGCCGCCGTACGCCGCCGCCGCCGCCGTCGATTGGAGCTCGCCGAGGGTCGCTGGAGCTGCCTGGTTGTTCGCACGAACTCACTGGCCTTCCACCGTGGCTTCTGCTTGTCGAATTCAGGCTTGCCAGAAGCTGGAATCCACCACCCCGGCGCCTAAAAGCTAACCACCGCCGGAGTTTTCTGGCCTTTCACCGGAGGGACCTGTCGCTTGGAAGCTCGTCGCTGGAGCTCGACGCCGCAGGGACGCTCGCCTCAGGAAAGCTCGTCGCCGGGGTGCTCGCCTCTGGAGCCGCTGGTCGTCGGTGTGCTCGCCGGCCATCTTCCGTCGATGGAGTCGAGGCTGACAATTTGCCCGATTTCCTTCGTCGCAGGCCTCGCGTAGATATTACGCAAGAGAGCTGAGGCGCTGACCTGGACTGGAGCTGTTGGTCTTCTTGAGGACGGGCTGGACTGCTTCTGGGTTATTGGGCTTGTGGGCTGGTGCTTCTGGAGTTGCTGGCTGCTGAAGGACAAAGCAAGGAGTTGGACTTGAACCTGGGCTGTTGGGCTGGAGCAGTCTGCTGGGCCGCTGGGTTGGTGTTGGACTGCTGGAGCAGGAAGCAGTCAACTGCCGGTCAACCGCCGCCGGTCAACGCCGGTCAACGCCGGTCAACGGCAGTCAATCCTCCAGAAAAATCCCAATTTTTTTTAAATTTGGGTAGGTAAGGTCGAAACGCTCTCCTAGGGTTTCGCGAAGGTAAGTTTTCTGTAAACTTCCTATTTGTTATATTTCGGTTTTAATTTAATTTAATTTATTTCCCCTCCCCGCGGGCCGCCGGTTGATTTAATCCCGGCCGCCAACCTCCCAGGTACGTTCTAAACTCACTCCTTTGTGGCAGTTTGTTTTTAGTTAATTAATTAAATTGCTAAGTGTTATTTAATTTAATTGTTATGCGTAGGGGTGGTTTATTGGGTGGTAGGGGTAGAATTAATTAAATTTAATTTTCTGCCCGAAATTGTTTAATTGCCAAAATGTCCACTTTTTGCTATGTGTTGCATGCTGCCCGGGGTTATTAAAGTGAATACTTTATAACCCGGGTTGGATTATTTTCTGTCATTTCTGTCTGTTTAGCTTTGTGTTCCTTTTGTGGTTGATACCATGGCTGCGAATCAGTATGGTATGCTTCCATTTAATGGAAAACAGATTTTGATATTTGGAAACAGAAAATAAAGTGTGTTTTAATACAGCAAAAAGTTTTCAGAGCTGTCACTGGTATTTTCCTTGAATCAGAAGATAAGGCTAAGCAAATTGAAATGAACGAAACTGCTTGTTCTACTATTTACTTGAATCTGTCTGATTCTGTGCTTAGGAAAGTAGGTATTCTTGAGTCCGCTAAGGAGTTGTGGGAGAAATTGGATAGTCTCTATACTGATACCTCTTTGCCCGGGAAGTTGTTCTTACTAGAGAAATTCTTTAGGTTTAGGCTTGACCTGACTAAGGATATAGATGAGAACCTGGATGTGTTTAATAAACTGATACAGAATATCAAACAGACAGGTGATAAACACATAGATGATTACACTCCCATAGTATTACTTAATGCCATTCCCGACTCTTATAATGATGTTAAGTCCGCTATTAAGTACGGTAGGGATGAGATTTCATTAGACATTGTTGTGAATGGGTTAAGGAGTAAGGAATTAGACCTGAAGCATGCTAGGGGTAGTGCTAGTCAGTCCAGGGACTCCGGTGAGGCTATGTTTGTTAGGGGTAGATCTAAAGGTAGGTCTAAGAATCCTAAGCAAAATAGTCAGTCAGCCTGGGAGGAAGAGGAGTAAATCTAGGAAGAGTGTGTGTTACAATTGTGGTAACACTGGCCATTTCATTAAGGATTGCCCCCACCCTAAGAAGACCGAGCATGCTAGTGTAGCTGTTGATAAATGTGACCTTGGTGATATTTTGATGGTTTGTGACCATGTTAATTCTGTGAGAAATTCCCTGTCTGAGCATGAATGGATGATTGACTCTGGTTGTACCTATCACATGTCCCCCTTTAGAGATTTGTTTTCTACATATGAATTATGTGATAGTGGCTACGTTTCCTTAGCTGATAATAAGAGATGCAATGTGCTTGGTGTTGGTGATATATGTCTGAAGTTTTCTTGTGGCTCTGTGTTTACCATTAAGAATGTGAGGCATGTCCCTGATTTGTGTCATAACTTGTTATCTGTTGCTGCTTTGGAGAGTAGTGGGTTACAGGGAAAATGGGGGAATGGTTGTATGAAAATCCTGAAAAACTCGCTTGTTTTGTTTAAAGCTGAGAAGGTGAATAACCTTTATGTGTGTCATGCTAAACCTTTTGCTGAGTCTGTGAATGTTGTATGTTCTGATAAGACCTCTTTGTGGCATAATAGGCTAGGACATATGAGCAATAAGGGTTTAGATGTCATGCGTAGGGCTGGTTATTTTGGTAAGGACTCTGTGACTTCTGTGCCTTTCTGTGAATCATGTGTGTTAGGCAAGCAGCATAGAGTCAGTTTCCCTCCTTCCTCTTACCCTAATCTGTCTAAGTGTTCGTCTGTGCTTGAATATGTTCATGCCGATGTTTGGGGTCCTGCCAGTGTTCCTTCCCACGGGGGTAGGAAACATTTCCTTTCTATTATTGATGATTTCTCTAGGAAGGTGTGGGTTTTCCTTTTAGAACACAAGTCTGATGTGTTTGTGAGGTTTAGGGAGTGGAAAACCCTAGTTGAAAACCAAACTGGCAGGAAGGTTAAAGCCCTTAGGACCGATAACGGGTTAGAGTTCTGTAATAAGGAGATGGATAAGTTGTGTGTGGATTGTGGGATAAAAAGACACAAAACTGTGCCTTATACTCCCCAACAGAATGGGATAGCAGAGAGAATGAATAGGTCTCTGTTGGATAAGGTTAGAAGCATGTTAGCTACCTCTGGTTTGTCTAAGAAATTTTGGGGTGAAGCAGTCACTACTGCTGCCTATTTGGTTAATAGGTCCCCGTCTGTCCCTCTTGGTGGTAAGTGCCCTGAAGCCGTCTTTACCGGTAAGCCTCTTGATCTGTCTAACCTTCGGGTGTTTGGTTTTGCAGCGTATGCACATCAACAGGGTGACAAGTTGGATCCTAGGTCTAAGAAATGTGTCTTCCTAGGTTATCCAGAGGGGGTAAAGGGTTACAGGTTATGGGATAGGAACCAGGTAGGCTTTAAAGTGGTCCTTAGCAGAAATGTGGTGTTTAATGAAACTGATTTTCCTTGCTTGACCGAGTCTGTTTCTAATCCTGAGTCTAGGTCTGATAGTACTCCTAGTGAGGTGGAGTCTGTCCCTGTTGCTGCTAGTCCTTTATCTGTTGATCCTGTTATTACTGATCATATTGTTATGCATGATTCTGATTCCTCTGAGCATGTTAGTCCCACCACCTCGAGTGAGGTGGAGCATTTGCATGATACTGAGCATGATTTGCATGATATGGGTGCTGAATCTGATTTTCATGATAACAATAATTTGCATGAGTTGCATGTGGAGCCTAGTAGTGATAATTTGCATGATTATCAACTTGCTAGAGATAGGAGTAGAAGGGCTATCAGGAGAACTGCTGATAGTATGCCTGATTATGCTTTCATTGTGCATGATACTTCTATGTTTGCATTTTCTGTGTTTGAATCCCTAGAGCTGAATGAACCCAAGACCTACCGTGAAGCCTTAGGTTCCAAAGAGTCTCACAAATGGATTAGTGCCATGAAAAGTGAGATGGACTCTTTGAGAGTGAACCAGACTTGGACCCTTGTACCTAGATCCCCCAACTGTTCGGTAGTTGAGTGTAAGTGGTTGTTTAAGGTTAAGGAAGAACCTAGTGATGTTAGGTTTAAGGCTAGGTTGGTTGCGAAGGGGTTTACTCAAAAAGAGGGGGTAGATTATGCAGAAATCTTTGCTCCTGTTGTTAAATTCACCACTATTCGTATGATGCTTGCTTTAGTTGCTCACCATGACTGGGAAATGAAACAAATGGATGTAACTACTGCATTTTTGCATGGTGAATTGGACAAAACAATTTATATGACCCAGCCTGAGGGCTTTGTGGATCCCAAGAGAAGTGAGCATGTCTGTTTGCTTAGGAAGGCTTTGTATGGCCTGAAGCAATCCCCTAGGCAGTGGAACATCAAATTTGATAAATGCATGATATCTTTGAAGTTCCAGAAATCTGTTTGTGATCATTGCCTGTATTTCAAAAATACTTCTTCTGTGCCTGTATTTTTGTTACTCTATGTGGATGACATGCTGATAATTAGTCCTTCTCTGAATGCTATTAAAGATGTGCAAAAATGTCTTTGTGCGAATTTTGCCATGAAAGACCTAGGTGATGCCAAGAGGATCCTAGGCATAAACATTGTTAGGGATAGAGTAAGCGTACTCTTACTTTGAATCAGATTTCTTACATAGAAAAAGTTTTGAGTAAATTCAATATGTTATCTGCTTCTCCTGTTAATGTCCCTATGGTATCTCACTTTGTGTTAAGTAAGGACCAGTCTCCCAAGACTGCTCCTGAAATTGAGAAAATGAAATCTGTGCCTTATTCCAGTGCAATAGGGTCGGTGATGTATCTTATGGTTAGCACTAGACCTGATATTGCATATGCGGTTAGTTGCTTGAGTAGATATATGTCCAACCCTGGTTTGCCTCATTGGAATGCTCTTAAGTGGTTGCTTAGATATCTGAAGCATGGATTAATTTTCTCTAAGTGCGCTAGTGGTATTGGATTGATTAGTTATGTTGATTCTAACTATGCAAATGATAGAGATAACAGGAAGTCGACCACTTCTTATGTTTTTACTTTGTGTGGCTCTTGCATTAGTTGGAAGTCTCAACTACAGCCTATTGTGGCCCTTTCTACCACTGAGTCCGAGTATGTTGCAGCCACAGAAGCGTTTAAGGAAGCCATCTGGCTCAAACGCCTTGTCTCCGAAATTGGGTTTCTCAAAAAGGGGGTTACCATTTTCTCGGATAGCCAATCGGCTATCCAACTTTGCAAAAATCCTGTATTTCATGATAGAACTAAGCATATTGATGTTAGGTTCCATTTCATACGTGATATTGTTGATGCAGGTGGAGTCAAGATGTGCAAGATCCCGTCCGAGTTTAACCCCGCGGATATGGGTACCAAGTGTCTTTCTGCTGAGAAGCACTTGTCCCGTATACGCGTGTTAAACTTTGATTGTGGATAACTGTGGGTTGCCTAATAAAGTGTTTGCCCGTTGTGTCTGTTGATATTCCGGGTGACCCGGCGATGATGAGTCTTGTCACAACTTTGTTTTGTTACTCTACACCACCTAGGACCAATAAGGTGGAGAATGTTGGAGGTATTGGTCCTACCAAGGCCTCCCTTCCACTTTATTTGTTGAGGCTTGCACACTCTATTTTATTCTCCCTTGGATACCTTTTCTTTGGTATATATCCTGATCAAATATATACCTATTTGAGTGGTTTGACTTACCCACTTGGCTGGCCCCTCCTCTGCTTCTGTCCGCTGCACTTCTTGTCTTGGTAGCATGTGAAGTTTCTTTGTATTGCATCACCCGTGACCAATTGTCTTTGCTCACCCGTGAGTGCCTAATAGGCAAGATGTCTATTATAAAGTCAACCCTCCCTTTGCCTTTGAGAGCAGCCTGCGTGAGTATCATCCTTTGTGTGAAGAGAGCAGAGCTCACTTCTTCTTCCTCCTTTGTGTGAGTGTAGAGAGGTCTAAGTGGAGAGTATAAAGTGTGTGCTATAGCTTCCTCCTAAGTGTGGTGTGTGAGAGTGTGTGTTGAAAGACCTGAGCCAGAGACGGAATCCGATCCTTACAGAGTTACATAAATAATAAATAATGAATATGGATATAACATGCATGTATTACAAAGCATTAAAAAGTGGTATGAGTATTTTTATTTATATTTGGAATGATATATAAGACATCACATAACCAGACATTACAATATTAGTAATAATAGGTATTACTATTATTATTTATTAAAAGGGAATCATAATGTTTCAAATTTCAACTTTAATGTTCAAGGTGTAATAATGAATGAAGAGCAAATGAAACACACCAGCCGTTGTGGCTGAATGGGCAGCACTTTAGCAGAATCCGGAGGGGTCCAGGGATCGATCCTTCCCTGCGGGGATATTTTTAATCCGGGTTTGCCGGGTTAATCCGAGTTTTGGGCCGTGTTTCCGGCCGGGTTATGAGCGGGTATTCGGGTTTGGGCGGGTTTAGGGTGATTTGCGGGTTAGACCTTACCCGGACCGGTATTCCAAGCGGGTCGGCGGGTTCCGGGTCGGCCCGCCCGGTCCGGTTCGGATCTTACAACACAGGTTTGCTCACGTTCGATTTGTTTATTTATATACAGGTACACGCACGACAAGAGGATTGCACGACCTATTTAAATGCGATTACAACAAGTCTAACAATAAAAGGCTACAAGGGCTTGGCCCAATCTAAAACTAATGCTGGTGCTAATGGACCAGTCGGGCCAGCTAATAAGAAAATAATCCCAAACCGATTTCTGCCAGCCGGGCTGTGTTCTGAGCTTGGTCGGGCCAAAACTCGGGTATAACGGGCCGATTGTCTTGGACCCGGCCCATTATCCCAACAATTATACTTATAAATAGAATAAATTCTACTTTTGGTCCTACGAATTTTATGTCAATTCCACATTTAGTCCACGCCTTTCACTTTGTCTAATTTGGGTACATGACTATTGTGTTTTCGTCCATATATAGTCCTTCCAGCCATGTTTCCGTTGGTTAAAATCGCCGGAGAAGGATCACAAAAGGTCAAAAAACTATAGACAAGTACCAAAAGTGGACAAAGTGAAAGACATAGACTAAATGTAGAATTGTCATAAAACTTGTAGGACCAAAAGTGGAATTAATTCATTATAAATATAATGATAGTTATAATCGTGATTATGATTATATCCTAATTACAATTATAATTTTGATCATAATTATAATGATAATTTGAGGCACATCTCCATCTCCAGAACGCCAGACGTAATCGATAGTTTAGTTACCTTAAAGGGAGTCGTTCCGAGCAAGCATGGTTCATTTCAAAAATATTATTAAAATAAAATTTATTTAGAAAAACACAATGAATTATGACTATTATATAGTCTCAAAAACATAAAACAACATAACTGAACACAAGTTACTGTGATTAAGTTAATGTTATACGTGGTATATATTCACAAGGTCACAATTTTGTAAACATAACATTTTAACCATGTATATGTAATTATTTATATAAGCGAAGTGAAAAAATTATTATATTTAAGTATAATGATTTGAATAAAATAAAAAATACACCGGGCCTTCGATATACAATAAATATGAAAATGAAATCAATTACAAAATCTTAAAAGTATTAAATGAATACATCTATACTTATTATATATAATAGGGAATTAGTTCGTATAATAATAGTACTAGCATTTCACCCATGCGTTGCACGGGATGCAAAATACGGATATTATAAATGTTAACATATAAAAGAAATTATAGATCATATTATTTTTTAATGCACCATATGTGGTCCAAACACATGAAAGTAAGCATAAATAATTAAATAATACTTCATAACAAACATTAGAAGTTAAATAAGAACACACTTTATAAACTATTCATGATTTATTTGTAGAAGGGAGTTTTGTAATTTTTTCTAATCTCTCTCGTCGTCGCATATCACGAAATTCAAACCTAACGGGATTGTCACCGTCAGATTGCAACATGTATCTGTACATACATACGTAAAAGCTGGACGTCACTGAAAACACTCACAATTTCCAACAATTTCCTTTGACTCGTGTTCATTGTAATTGCATATATAGCTAATTGTCAAGGGAAATTGCTTACTCATAAATTATTACATTCATAATAGGACTTAGAATTATAATTTCAGCTATAAAAAGAATAAAATAATTAAGGTTAATTACTCTAAATAAGATGATCTTGCTCTATAATGTGAAATGCTTAAAATTCAAGATAGGCACTTATAAAAACTTCTGATGATTTATTTTGGCTGGCAAATTAAACTAACTTTCTAATGCAACATAACATTCCATAATCATCGATGCATCTAAAACCGATCAGAAAGCTCAGCTCCTAGGGAAAGCCACCTAAACATATGAAAGAAAAACTACCCATCAAGATACCTCATCAACCAATGTCAATATATAATGCGGCGAAGGAATAGTGAAAAAAATTAACATTACAACACTTCGGTTTATGGAATTCTTGGATGCGGAAGACCCATAAATTGAAATCAAACGTTGAAAAATGATTGACTAAGATTTGATTACCTCAGTTTATGAACTCAATTTATAACCTCAGTTTACTGAATTTTTTACTAAGATTTGTTTGAATCTTCAAAAAAGTTAGAATAAGAAACCACTACAAATTGCAGATTGAACCCATCTAGATCATATATCATATATTTTATATTCATATATAATATTTGATATGGATTCTAAGGGAAATCTTTAAAGTAGATAGCTATTACACCAGTGCATAAGTCAGTATTCGGAAAAACAACTTATAACTCTAAGGATAATAACCCTGAATTGTCCAAGAAAGAATGATTATTTTATCTTAACAACCACTGCTAAAAACGTGAAGTAAAATAATCTATAAACACAATACATATAACATTACCTATAATTTCGCGGGAATCCTTTGAGCTTCTCCTGATGATTTGTTCGACTCTAATCTTTCTTCTTTACACAATCTCCTTCACATTGATTGAGAGAGGTGCACTGGTGCGGGCGAACATGAGCAACAAATTGATTGTCATGTTTCGTTGACCGTCATTTCAAGTCTTACTCATGTCAACTTAATCACCATGTGTATTAAGTTACTAATATTCATTTTATGCTTCTTTTACCCTTCAAGCTTAGCATACTTTTTCATAGAGTTTCTCATATCATATTTCATGCATATTCAAGTAATTTATTTCATACAAGTCTAATCATTTCGGCTAATCACATGTTTAAATATCTTTTAAACATCATTATGAATACATATAATATTTATTTAAGTAATTTCATAATTAACTCAAAAGTTATAAGACATTAAGCCGTCCACTCACCTTAATGAGCCTTAGCACGTTCTACACTCCTTGTTTGAACTCCGGCGAAACTCCGGCGAACTTTGTCCAACTCTGGCGATTACTCCGGTGACTCTTTCAACTCCGTGAAAGCTCTATAAATACGTTGGACAAGTTTCATAGAAGGTTTTAACATCATAAAACCTCAAACAATACAAATAACCTCTAAAATGTTATTTTCCGTTGAACCGGTCGTTTTGGCCCCTAAGTCCGTTCTTGGACTTAGAACCACCTTCCAACCCTCCCTTCTACATTTCTAAATATGTAGAGATATTATAAGGGTTACTCATATGCTATATAAGTCATATGGTGTTGGAAGAATCACGAACAAAAAACCGATATCTCTGAGACTCTGATGAAGGAGGGGCGCCCACCGGCACCGGCTCATCCAGCTTGGTTCTGCCTCTACCTACAAAATAATGTTAAGAAAATAATATGGCTCGAGACACGTTGGATGCTGTCCTCAAGGAATATTTCCAGCTTGCGAACCCCCAGGATATAACGAGCCCTTCAGCGAATAGCCGGACACAGAACTACGAGGATAAGAGATGTAAAATTTAATCCAGTTGAAGCTTTTACTCGTAATCATTTGGAACAAAAGTTTTTCGGGAAGAGTCAAGTTGCAGAGATGCAATTCGTAGAGCAAGTGTGTTCGTAAATTATTTCACATGGGGAAGACTCTGCCTACAAATAAATAATAATCCAAATTAATTATGCCAGAGTGGATCCACAAAAGTAGGAGTGAAAAATGCTTAAGCATAGGCTCGGTGTAACGTACGTACGTTCCAAGAATTGGGAAGATACACTCCCTCATTTATTTAATTTAATAGTTAAACCAAAAATCAAAATTTTTATTTGAAATATTTTATATTTTTCCAACAATCCCCCACATATTTCAAATAAACATTTTGAGAATTTTAAAAATATTTTAAAAAATTTGCTGGATTAAAGGAACGAGACTTTAAGTTTGGTGTCCGTAGACTATGAACCAAACCGAGACGATTAAATCTTTATAAACCGAGCTTTTGGTGAAACATATAGTTTCTATGAACCAATAAGCTACTTTGGTAAATCAGGGTCTTAATGTGCCTCAATATTATTGTCTCAATTATTGTTCCAGCTAGGCCGTGCATGTGCCTGGTTTTCTTGAGTGCTCTAGAAGCGTTGTCAATGCTTCATGGAGGCGGCCCCACCTCACACTCAGATAGGTGACATCATCAAGTGTGTCCTGCACTTATTAACACACCACTCGTAAGGGCTATGACAATCATTAAGAGCTTTAGCTCAACCTCACAAGGAAATGCAGTCTAGCCTCCACACCATAGAAATGGACATTTTACAAGGCTAGCAGAACAAATAGAAGACTTGTTATTACCCATATGAACTTGCTAGCTTCATGAGATCTCCAATCACACAAGTTGGGTTTCCATCCCTATTTGTTGTCAAAGTGACATTAGTCCATTTCCCTCGATGTTTAAATTAATCATTTAACATCCTATGGATTCTGTTAAAGGAGTAGCTAATTCCTTTTAACTTCACAAAATTAATGGAGATAATTCCATTCTTCAAAGTCATTTAGACAATTTATATTTCTCAAACATCATTGCACCACTTTTTCAGGGTGAATGGATATCCACATTTTTATATTATCTCATGTGAGTCGACTCAGATGGCGTCGTTGTATCCCGGCAATACAACGGATAACTCTCAATAAGAAATAGCATCGATGTGAGACTTTTATACATCGGATAATTTCACCAATATGTTATATCTCAATATAATATATAACGGATAATTCTCAATATAATATATAACATCATTGTATCATCATAGTGCAATGGATAATTATCATATATAACATCATTGTACCTCTCTAGTATAACAGATATTTCTAAATTAACCATATCATCATTGGATAATTCACGTTTGCCAATGCACAACTTTGACTGTAATTATATTTAATTATGTATTAGTAAACATTATAAAAAGTTGATATTTTGGAAATTCACATTGATAAGAGTTCAATAACATTTTATACGTAATAATTTGATTACGTATATTAGTAGAAAATCATGGTCAAAGTAAGATTTGTGAATAGTGTAAAAAACACAATGTTGCAAGAATTATGGAACGGAGGAAGTATTTATCACGGATAATCTCAATCATAATAAATGGTACCTCTCAAGTATCTCAATAACTTCTTAAGGTATCCCAACTATCACATTTGGATTTCATATATTGGCTCAATCTTCAATTCCAGCATTTTAAAATTATGAAACGTCACACACATTTATTGTAACAGACTCACACTTTATGTATTTGTATCAAAGTCATAAGGAATATTCACATTTTGATATTGGAATGTCAAACTTAAGAAGTTTTGCAATATGATGAGAGTAAATACCACAATCCTTCCTCATAGCTTTCGTATATACTCAAAAATTACTTTTATTATATTCATATATCAACTCAATATAGCTACTGAAATAAGCATGTAAATATTCCAGCAACATATAAACAATCACACATGCATCAAAAAATCGATCATATTAATATCAACAATATAATAATATTGCTTAAGTTATTGCACACTGACACACTAATTATTCAATTTAAGAAAATCATATTTATGCTCCACTATTTCAGTTTATGCAATAAGTGGCCAAAAGTTATAAAACTCATTTTCACTCAATGAGATAGGTAATAAAAAATTCATCTAAACACCCCCACAATTTTAAATATTTCAAAACCAGGTGCATAGCTTTCTAAAATTCATACAAGCATAATTTCATTTTTTTAAATAATTTCTTTCTCAACCTTTATTTTGTGCACCAATATTTTATCAAAAACTCGCCTTTAAATTTTTTTTAAAAAATATAGTGGAAAAAAAATATCACAATAAGTGTGATAAAATCCCTTTCACCGTACAGTTAATAGAGATAAAATTTACATAGATTCATCACACATTCACAATTTTCAAAATTCACCACATATTAATTATATCATGTAAAATATATCTAAAAGCATCATACACATGCACAATAAATATTGTATCTCAGAATATCACATGTAACATTATGAGCAAAACTAAAATTGTTCAAATACCTCCACATTTGGATGGCAAATTATACCGTGCAACTGGTATACCATGCACATGGTATGCCAGTTGCAATACGGTGCCGTTTTTAATAACAACCCCAACAATATAGCGCACACTAGCTACACTTCCCCTCCCTCGTTTCTTTTTTTCTTCTTTCTTGTCATACACTCCACTTATCTTTCCACCATCATTTTTTTTCATTCTATGTTTGCTTTAATTTTTTCATTATCAAAAGCAATCATGTTTCCAAATAATTTTTTTTTTAATTTTAGAAACAATGATGTATGTATTACAATTTTGAGATTAAATTTTCATCCCTTCAAAAGAAATTTATTATGTTTTTTTTCTGTCAGTCCTTATTCATACACTTTTTTTTCCTTTTTTGCTTCAACTTAAAGTTCAATAAAAAATTAACTTATTTTTTCTTCAAAATAAATAATTCTACATTTTATACACTTGTATGATTTATATTTCAACATGTGTGAGTTGTGTTTATAGACAATTTTTGGAATTATATTTGATAGTATATGAAGTTACACCTTCTTATGCGCGAGTTATATCTGTTTATGCGTGAGTTACATCTTAATGTACGCGAGTTACATTAGTGACTGGTTCACTTTATTGTGATTTGTGTGGCTTCTTCGTTAAATTCTTTTTATAACAATAGTGACTTTAAGTGTAGTAAAGCTGATAGCAATTACTTAAAGATTAATGGGAGGGAGGCCCCAGATTTAAGAAGGTTGGTTGGGAAAGATATGATAATGTGAACTTCTAACTGGGGCAACCATATGTGAAGTATCTCTTTCATTAATAATGTGAGTCATTAATAAGTATCTCATATGTGAGTCATTAGACTCGTTTCAAATGTCGACTGACAGATAGGCACTTATGACATCTCTTGGGCCAAGTCGCCGCCATACCAATCGTTAAGGGCGCCATCTTAACAATTAGAGACCTTGCAACTCAAACATCAAAAGTCCTTAAGTACAAAACATTTTTGCTCATGGTTTTCAAAATCATTTTGAAAAGAGAATTTTGAGACTTCATTATGAAGTTTATGGACTAAGGCTCTGATACCAACTTAATTGTCACGCCCCGGACCTCTCCGGACACGTCAACAACCCGCCGTACAATACGAATAGTCAACCGCAGTCCAACACATTCATATTATACAAGGCGTCATGAATATCATTCACACATAAGTCATCCATAAACATACATAATAAACAATTCAATACGCAGCGGAAAACATAGTTTGAAATCAAATACCACACAGGGCAAACATGAGCACACAGGCTCTAAAGTAAAATATTCATGAGCATGTTTATTAATGTTCTAAAACAGAATGGAGGAATCACGAACCAAGTCTTCTCTCCGGGGAAATCACTCGAGCAATCGAGCACAGGAAGCAACCTCTAGCCTCAACCTGAAATGGTGGTGGGACGCCCCCGAAGGGGTCAGTACTCTATACGGCTATAAAGTACTGGTGTGGCAGGCATCTAATAGATATACAACAAGTATTTCAAACACAAGACCCTCAAATAGGGTGATAGTACATATGGTTGTAACCCTAAGTTACCCCGTTTGAAAATATACTTACTTTATATAAAAGTCAAGTAGTCGACCCGTGGGCCCAAGTTCATTTAGAAATCACCATTCCCATTCCCCGTGACTATAAGCCACGACAACTCATAGAGTCCAACCCTAAACATGACATTGTATTCTAGAGCTCCGCTCTATCACATCACCATACAATTCATGTCACTCGGGTCAATTTCCTTACCTTGCATTCTAGAGCACAGCTCTATCACATCACCATGCAATCCTTAGAGCTCCAACCCAATACATGACATTGTATTCTAGAGCTCCGCTCTATCACATCACCATACAATTCATGTCTCTTGGGTCAATTTCCTCACCTTGCACGAAGGTCCAATTCCTAAGCAAAACTATGCCTAGAATTGACATATCAATAAACTACCTTGGGTCATCCTTAAAGACTGCCCATAACATAACCTTAGCTTCATACTAAGTCATTATATACACTTGAGGTATATTCAAGTGCATTGCATACAATCCAGGATCAATTCTATCAACAATTTCCAATAATCACTAACTAGTACTTCAATACTATTAAGATTATTGTTATCATACAAATATTCTCATTTAGTAATTCTCTACATATTTACAATTATGTAGCAGCAACTTAAGTATTCAACCTCAATACATAAATATTCATTTATGTATCCACATAATTCATACATGAGTAAAATGCCTATTTCACAAAATAGTTCATTTATAACTCATTTAATCTCATATTATTCATACATCCTCAAATCCTTTCCAATTTCATTCTTTGGAAACTATATCAATATTTAATCATCATAATCCATGAAAAATTATGCTTTAGGCATTTAGGTAATCTCATGCTTAACCTACAAGTTGTAAGCAATTAGATGTCAATCCTCACCTTAAATGAGCTTTAAAACTTTCCTTCTCGATCCAATGACTAAAGCCTCGGCCAAGGAAGTTTGAGAACTGATTCCTTTCTTGGAAATGAGTGTTAAACAGCCTCCTCAAGGTGCTAGTTCAACCCCTAATCGTTGATACAAAAACAGCCCCTAGAATGGGTGTTTTCCGGCTAACACGTTTCCTAGTTTTCCCCAAAATTTGCTCTAGGTTAGTATCCAACCTTTACACCAATAAAATGACTTAACAAGGGCATATTATACACTTGGATTAGTGTATAATAGTTCCACAAATCGTTCATACCATTGGGAAAATGAAAGGAAAGGTTTTGGGGTTAAAACTTACTTAGAAGAGTGAATCCGTTTCTGCGAGGTCGTGTTCTACTCGGACGATTTGGAAGCCTTCCACTACTCCGATTGATGCAAACCAGACCTTCACGGATTCCTCGTCTTGAGAGCTTTCTTTTGGTATATTATACGCCTTAATTAGACGAGTGTAACTCGAGATATGGACCAAACAAGCAACCCAACGCACTGGAAGTTTGCCCTGCGGGCAGTTTCCCTTTCTCTTGCTTTCTTTGATTTTGTGTAGCTCTACTCTTCAAAGGACTTATGGAGTTCGAATGATATGTGGTAGTTGGCTCTCAAAGGTTATCAAATAATGTTATCTCCTTCAAATGTATGGAAGAGAATGCATGTGAGAGAGAGTATGGTCTCCATGAGGTGTATTTGACATAGGTGGGTCTCCCTCCTTGACTTCTTTTGTCAAGTTCAGCTCCCAAGTCACCTATGTCCGCCCCCTCCCATCATCTAACCTTAATTTACTTGTCTTGCAGATGCTAGGAAGGTGTGGGGTGCTCTCCAAGTGATCCCAATTAATTTGGGGTCCAAAATATCTACCAATACTTCCAAAAAATGGGAAGATGGACCCTATTGTTTTATCTTTGTCATGAGATGTCTTTTTGTACTCATTATAATTTATGTAGGCCAAGTCAACTTCATACATCATATTATTGATCCCCAATATGTGTAGGATCATCCCAATAATTTACATGATGAATATTATAGAAGGAAGAATCATACTCCCATTATTTAGCTCAATAATGTCAAAGAGGGGACCATGTGCATTTGTATTCTTCCCTAGTCATTCTATCACTTATTTATGACATTAGTATTTATTCTTGGGCTACAAGCCGTGTGGGTCACCCTCGAGTGGGCCTAGGACGCCATTCTTGAATACTTACTATTTTTAGTAGGTTGGCCCCAAAATAACGTTTGGGCTGCCCAACCTTTCTCAACTTGGCTTGAAAGGTTATGTATCATTATTTAGATAATGTTGGGCTCTTATATTTATTAAGGAGGCCCAAATAAGTATTTGCGAGCCCATCACTAATATACGAGTTCAACCAGTACAATAATCAATCAGGTACTACGTAGAACATTAATCGTTTTACAATTGTTTGACAATAGGAAATTCAATACATGATTTGTATTAGTGATGGGTCACAGATAGCACATGATTTACTACTTCAAAATGTTTCTCAATTTGATTGGGTTTTAAAAGCAACATAGGTTTCTCTCAATTAGAAAACACAGATTTCTATAGCAAGTAGAAGATGAACTAAAGTAAAAAGTTTTCCTCTCAATTGAAAACACATATTTCTTCCCCAAATGTTCCTCAGAATTTATATATTGAAGAGTAGTACATTAGTACCAACTCTGGGAATAGAGGTTTTGCAGAGAGAACCCATCCCTATACTCCCAGCATTGCCCAGCTTTCTTCCAGCCATCCCTGTGCCGATTCGATTCCAGCCTTGATAGCTTATTCAAAAATTATACTACAGAGTATTAATTGAAGTTACAAATAAAAATTATTCTAAAAGTATGTACTAGTGTGAATTTGAGATGATAATTATTACAATAAATTTTATAAGTAGATGATGATAAATATGGTATAAAAATGAACAAAGAATAATCTTGAAACCACTAAATATCAAAGTTAGTGTCTAAAGAAATTACATAATTTTTTATGGTCCCGGATAGAGGTAAGAGTCTAGAGGGGGGGGGGGGGGGGGGGTGAATAGACTTTTAAAGCTTTTTCGGCTTTAAGAACTCTTTCCTTCTAGATGAGTTGATCTATAATCTTTTGGGAGATTGATAGATGCACAACGGAAGTCTTTAACCTCTTGATTCTCAGTATGAGACAACTTTCTAGTTTGGGTGATGTTAGGACTGATTATGGATAGGCAGTAGGCTTGGCAGTTGGCTGGTGGGCAGGCTACTGCTGAGGCAACTGCTTAGTTGGCAGTTGGCTGGAAGGCAGAAGACTGCTAAGGCAACTTCTGATAAACAGGATGACTTATGGAATATTTTCAATAGGCTTTTTGTTTTGGCTATTGTAACGTTCGAGGGAAGTAAATATGTATGAGCAGTGGGCTCAGCAGGTGGGTGAAGACCAGAGTACTGCTGAGACACCTTCTAAGCTTTGAGAGATTCTCGTGGAAAGACTGTCTCAAGGAGAGTGAGAAATTAAGCAGTAGGATAAGCAGTAGGGTCAGTTAAGACTACTGCTTAGGATGCTGCTGGCAAACTACAATCCTTTTGTGAGAAGTGTTTGGTGTGTGTTTTGTTAATTTGAAAGTAAATCAACGCACGATATATCCTGGTTCAGAGGTGGTGTAATCCTCCTACATCCAGTCCCATTCTCTTTCAAATGGATTTCCACTACAGTATTAAGCCCAATATAATTAGTGTCAATCTAGCCTAAACAACTCTGGCCCAGATTGAAGGTGTTTCACGAGGAGTATAACACACTCCAAGTTACTCAATCCTTAAGACTTTTCTCAATTGATCCAGTGGGGATCAAAAGGTACTCTATCTATGTAACCACACTTTAGGATCCGAACAACTGTTCTCCTAAGTGTTTACAACATTTTGTTTACAAGAAAGTTCTAACCTCCAACTAGAAACTAAGCTCTAAACGTATAACAATGTGTGATCGAGTCTAAGAGCTTTAGTGAAGCATGAGTCTAAGCAGAGAGCAAAGTTTAATGTGCACTTTCTCTTTTGCTGGATATCTCTTGAATATTTAAGGTGTATATTCTACTTACTCAAAAACTTGGTTTTAGAACTCATGCCTCTGCCTACTTTTATAGGCTTCTCCAGTAGATTAATCTCCTCCGTTGGTTGAGAGGATTTATGTAACACCCCGGCCCCACCGGACCCAAGGTAGTTACTCCGGACCAATAGTACTGTCCCCACAAACCACCACGAGCCTTTACCGCGCACTTTGTCCTCACTCATGCGCGCCCTGAGAAACTTCCCAGGGGGTCACCCATCCCAAGACTACTCCCGTGCAAGCACGCTTAACTTTGGAGTTCTTGGGTGATGAGCTCCCTTAAAAGGAGATGCACCTCTGTTGGTATGAGTAGTACTATTAATCCGTTTATATTAAATCTCAAGTGTTACAATCACCCCCACTTAGGAACGCAACGTCCTCGTTGCGCCCATAAACCAATCTCAAATCTCAATCAAATCCCAGAATCTTCCCCCGCTAAGTGCCCGCCCGATATCCAACGGGTCATCACACTGTCGCGGGGTTGCTCTGATACCACTTGTAACACCCCGGCCCCACCGGACCCGAGGTAGTTACTCCGGACCAATAGTACTGTCCCCACAAACCACCACGAGCCTTTACCGCGCACTTTGTCCTCACTCATGCGCGCCCTGAGAAACTCCCCAGGGGGTCACCCATCCCAAGACTACTCCCGTGCAAGCACGCTTAACTTTGGAGTTCTTGGGTGATGAGCTCCCTTAAAAGGAGATGCACCTCTGTTGGTATGCGTAGTACTATTAATCCGTTTATATTAAATCTCAAGTGTTACAATTTAATCCTTGACGTCCAAAGTATTGTACTTTCGTCTTCTTGTGTTGGAGCAGGATAATGAGATTTCAATTTATCTTCATTGAGCAGCCTCCGAGAGATCACTTCACTATCTTTTGGCGTGATTTTATCATCTTCAGGGACCCATGTACAACCTTTGCATTAAATGCTTTTTAGCCGTATGCCATTTTATTTCAGTTTATCCCTGCGTGTTATTTTAACACTTTGTATCAAGTAAATTATGTACTGGAAGGATCTTTTACATATCCAAAAAAATTACCCTATTGAATTTTAATTTTTCCAGTAAAAATTTACTTGATATATTTGTTCAACACTTTTCACTCCTTTGATCATCTGTGTATCACGTGAAGTTATACTGGTAGGATTTGAATATCTTTTTCAAGGTAACAAAAATTACCTTATTGCATTTTAAGCTTCCAGTATTCTTTACGTAAAACATTTTAACGGTCATGAACATCAAGTAGTGGAGGTGTGGTTTATTAGTATAGTGGCATCATCAAAATCAATCAAAATTAGGTACTAACAATTTTATGTTTGATACTTCATTGTCGGGATTTAGCGGGATTAAGCGGGATTCCCGATCGTGATCCCGACTTAATCGGGATTTTAATGTCGGGATCCCGACTTAACCGGGACGGGATACGAGATCCTCTTGTAGTTTGAATCAGGATCGGGACGGGATTTGGGCAATCGGGATCGGGATCATCCTGATCCCACCCCTAGAAAAACTCTTAATAAATATATCCATCAGTTGAAGACTCAGAGGCACATATTTGATAATAAGATCTCCATGAGCGCGCAAGTAGGTTGTTTCTTGGACTTTCATGAAACCAGACTAGGACCAAGAAATAGAGCAAACCCTGACGTAGATCTACTGTCGGATGTCCTATGTATGCCAGACTGCCAAAATCTCATACTTCCTCTTTCCCATAAAATTTTTCCTGGTTTGATTTGGAATTAGAGTTTAAGAAAGTGAAATTTAAGTAGAAATGCATAGTAATAGTGGATATATTTAGGCCCATTTGTGTAAATACTTTATTATGTTATTAGTATAAATATGACATGAGGGCTACCAGTCACGTAAGTCATTATTCTCCACTTTTATATTTCACATGGTATCAGTCGCACAGGTCTCTCAACCGTAATTCATCATGTCAACTGCCTCCTCTACGTCAAACACGGCGCTCAACATTTCGGTGCAGCCGCAATTTCTGGTGCCCACTTCTATGATGGAGCTGCCTTCATCATTTGTCGTAACACTCTCTCCATGGTTGTCGACATCTTGGCTTCCGCTTCCGTCGCTGTCTTCATTCAATTTAATTACTCCCTCCGTCCCTATTTATTTAGCCAACGTTGACTGGCACAAGGAATAAGGAGTGGAAATATGTATGGTTGACCGGACTCATTTACCCTTCTACTTGAATGATGGAAAGGAAACCCCAAAATGAAGTACGGACCATTTGCTCCAAATTCCAGGCAAGATGATTACCTTTCTTGCACACAAAATGAAAATTGCAATGAGATGAGAGAAAACAATATGGGGATCTCCAACTTATTGAAATACGAAGAGCACTAAGAGGCTTATTATTGAAATACAAATAAATTAATTTAAAAAAGAAAAGCAACCATTCGTAATTACATAAGGCTTCAGGAAGTCCAAGAAATGTTCTGGATCCAACTTGCTTCCAACAATTTTAACGAGCCGGAAAATTGATAGAGGAGCATGTCCTCAAATTCCGTAGACTATACGAGAGAGGAAAGAGATGATAAGAAAAAGGAAGAGTGATTGCCTAAGAGAAAGGAAGGGACGGGAGTGGGTAACAATAATTGAGAGTGACGGAGCGTATTCAACAAGGGTAAATGCGTCACAACATCTTTATTTACTACCAAAAAGGGAAAGTGGCTAAGTATTTTGGGACGACCAAATAAGGAAAGATGGCTAAATAAATAGGGACGGAGGGAGTATTTAACATGTCGGAGCCCTTTTCATGGACACCAACAGTAATGCTCCCGCCTCCTCCTCTCCACGCTCGGTCAGCACCTCCGGCTCGGGCATCCTCCTCTTCTCAGCCATCGTTCTAGGGCCCTACATGGGCTGGTCATCCATGCATCAATGCTCTTCAGACGCCATCATCCATTCGGCCAAAAACTTCTATGGTAACCACTTCTCCTTTGGCTAGTTTAGCATCTCAATTGTCCTTCTCTACTCCTAATGTTACAAATATAGTCACTATTTGACTAGCCAAGATTGAGGATTACCTTCCGTGGCGTACACAGTTTGAATCGTTTTTAGTTTCTCATGCTTTGTTGAGAATTTTAGATGGCTCCGTAACAGCCCCATCCTCCTCTATTACGGAACCCACTGGTCGGTACATTCCCAATCCCGAATATAGTTTGTGGCAAAGAATTGATCAAATTGTCTGTTCATGGCTATTTGTTACCCTATCCCGAGATATGTTGGTTGAGGTTCGTGATATTCGTTGTTCTGCCTTAATCTGGGAACAGTTGGAAACCCGTTTTATGGCGGAAAGTATTGCCCGAATCATGGAACTTAAACGCATGTTAAATACCCTCAAGAAAAAGGATTCCCAATCCATGGATGACTATCTCCATGAAATTAAAATTTTAGTCAATTTCACTAGCATGCCTAAATTCACCAATTAGCAACCGGGAGCTCCTCACGGTCTTGGTCGGGAATATGAATCACTTATCACCTCCATCACACTCTTCCCGGACAACTTTACCGTGGACAGCCTTCGTCCTAACTTGCTAGCATTATATTGGAGTAGTGTGCCCTTTATCTCCGATCACAAAATAAACACCCCAGCCATCAAGCTTTTGTAGCAGCTGATCAAGCCGCATGTCCACGTCCTGCCAGTCGAGGGGGTGAGCAAAATCGGGGATATGGAGGTCATGGTTTTCAGGGTGGCAGGCTGCGTGGAAATCGAGGCAGAGGTCGTGGATATGGTGGGCAGCAGCAGCAAGGTCGTGGAGGATATGGCGGACAACAACCATTTGTCCCCCCACCTGGTTATTACGGCTGGCAGATGCTTCCTCCAGCGCCCCCAACAGCCTCTTCCTCCTTGTGGACAACAGCATAACGGGTTTCCGTTTTAAGTAATACTTGTCGCGTTATTGCCAATAGTTATGCTTTATCATATTGTGTTACTCACCACACTTTTTCAGGATTTCCTTGAGTTGAGAATTCCTATTAGAATCCTCCTCCACCCGTTGTCTGTCAGATTTGTTTCTTACCAGGTCACTCAACACTGTCATGCTCCCGTTTTGTTAACCAAAATACTCCAACTCTGACGGCTCTCCCAACGGGTGAATCGAACGAGTCTGTATGGTATCTTGATTCAGTAGCTTAGGCTCATATGACTCCATCAGAAGGTATTTAATTAAATAAATCTTTTTATAATGGCCCACATTCTATTCAAGTTGCTAATGGTAATAAGCTTCAAGTTTCTCATATTGGGAAAATTAATTTATCCACCAATGGCCGCCCATTAATTTTAAAACAAGTGTTTCATGTCCCACAACTCAAATATAATTTGTTATCTATTCAGAGATTGTGTGTGGATAATGATTGCTCTATTATTTTTAATAGAAATTATTTTTTTGTTAAGGGCAACCACACGGGAGTCATCCTCCTCCAGGCATCTAATAAAGACCGTGTTTATCCCCTCACAGCCGCTCATCAGCCATCCCTTCCTATTGCTCTCAAGTCTACACTCGTCCGATTCCTGGTCCAGTGTGGCACCAAAGACTTGGTCATTGTGGGGATCGTATTTTATCTGTCCTTAGGAAAAAAAATTAATTACTAGTTCAAATTTATTTTCTCATGACTGTGTTTTGTGTAAACCGGGCAAGTCCCACCGTCTTCCCTTTTCAGATGTTATTTATGATTCTAGTATTCCTTTGCAACTTATTCATTCTGATATGTGGCACTCACCCGTGTCTTCTAATTTAGGTTTTAAATACTATGTTTCTTTTATTAATGATTTTTCTCGTTTCACGTGGATTTATCCCATGCATAGAAAATCTGAAGTTTTTACTCATTTTTGTATTTTTCAAAAATTAATTGAAAAATTATTTAACTGCAAAATTAAATATTTTCAGAGTGATGGAGGTGGTGAGTTTGTCAATTCCTCTTTTCATACGCATTTTCACAATTGTGGTATTCTGTTTAGAAAATCTTTTTCGGATACTCCCGCTCAGAACGGTGTGGCTGAACGTAAGCATCGGCACTTGCTTGAACTAGCTCGGACCATGTTAATTAATGCTCATCTACCTAATTCTCTTTGGGTTGATGCTTTATATACAGCTACTTAATTACATTATTAATCGGCGACCCACACCTGTTATGAGTAATGTGTCTCCGTTCGAGAAACTTTTTCTTAAACCACCGGAGTATAGTTTTTTACGTGTTTTGGTTGCGTGTGTTTTCCTAACATAGTTGCTACGTCGTGACGTCGTCAAATAAACTTTCCCCAGGATCCATGCTTAGTGTTTTTCTGGGTTACGTACCGGGCTACAAAGGATATCATTGTCTCGACCCAGGGATGTTATTTTTCTTGAAACTAATTTCTCCTACCCTACCTTAGTTTCTCAGCCAACTATCAGCAGTTCATTCACATCATCTTGGTCCCCTACCCGCACCTCGGACCGACTACTACTCCCTCATGCTCCGTCCCAAACCAACTCACACTCGACCGATACATCACCTTCACATATAATTTTCTCACGACCAAGCCCTGCAGTGGTATCTCCCCAACCGCCTGTAACTTCTCCTCTATCCATCCCGACCACCATGTCCTCACCCTCCAGCCCGCGGCCATCTACACCACCACTCAGTCCGAATCTTTCTCCTTCTCAGTCCTCATCCGTGGCCACTCGGCCAGTACCACCCCCGAATCGAACCCATCCCTTACACCACCACCCTCCCCTCGGATGGCTCCCAATATTCAACCAATGCGCACGAGAGCTAAAGATGGCATTTTTATACCCAAAACAATTTTTACCTTGAACACTTTAGCTCTCCGAAATGATCCAACATGTTTTTTTCAAGCAAATAAATGTTTAGTTTGGCGGGCAGCCATGGCCGATGAATTTAACGGTCTTATTGCTAATAAAACTTGGGATTTAGTACCTAGTCATGACAAGATTAAAAATGTGGTAGGTTGTAAATGGATTTATAAGACAAAATATTTATCTGATGGTTCCATAGAGTACCTTAAGGCTCACTTGGTAGCTCAGGATTTTAATCAACAGGCTGGAATAGACTTCTCTGAAACCTTTAGTCCTGTGGTCAAAGACCGTCAAACCCATCACTATGCGTCGAGTTCTTCCCGTTGTTATTTCTTTGGGGTGGACAATGCATCAGTTAGATGTCAAAAATGTCTTTCTTCACGGACATCTTACCAAGGAAGTCTATATGCGTCAACCACCTGGTTTTGTCGCCTCAACTTCCCAATTTCCCACTCATATTTGTCGCCTCCGTAAGGCACTCCATGGTCTGAAACAAGCACCTAGAGCATGGTGTCACCGTTTCGGTGAATTCTTATTCTCCCGAGGTTTTTCCCAGAGCCAATTCGATTCGTCTATGTTTATTTTTCGGTCTCAGTCGGAGACTATCTACATCTTATTAGATGACATACTTATCACTGATAGCTCTCCCTCTCTGGTAAGTCAGATCATCCATACCTTAACCAGTCAGTTTGTTATGAAGGATCTCGGTGATATTCACTATTCCTTGGATATTCAGGCTAGCCGTACCCCTCATGGTCTCTTTCTCTCTCAGCAAAAATGCACTACTGATCTTCTAGCTACACCGCTTTCATCTCCATACAGTTAAACCGGTACATGCTCTTCTTCTGTCTCGAATCACTTTATCTCTCAGTGATGGGGATCTTCTTAGTGATGGTATCGAGTATCGCAGCATAGTAGGTGCGTTACAATATTTGACTATTACCCGACCTGATATTACTTATGCCGTTCACCTAGTTTCCCAATTTATGCATGCTCCACATACTACTCACATTGCTGCTGTCAAAAGAATTTACAGGTATTTACAGGGTACTTCTTCGCATGGCCTATGGTTGCGCTCTGGTCAAAGCATATTTGTGGTTGTTGCTTATTCTGCTGCGGATTGAGTGGGTTGTCTAGATAGTTGTCGCTCTACTACATGTTATGCTATTTTTCTTGGTGATAATCTTGTTTCCTGGCGGTCCAAGAAGCAACCTACGGTCTCCAAGTCATCCACTGAGGCTGAGTATCATGCAGTGGCGTACACCATCCAAGACACCCTGTTTATTCGGTCCCTGCTCTATGACATGGGCATTATTTTACCTAGTCCAGTCAAATTATTTTGTGACAATGTTTCAACATCTTATCTTGTAGTCAATGCGATTCAGCATGATCGCAACAAGCTAATTAAGCATATCAAGATAGACTATCATTTTTTTCGTGAACATGTTGCACATGGTGATCTCACAGTCAAATATATTTCTACTCATTTCCAGCTAGCAGATATATTTACTAAAAATTTGTCTAGTCGGCGTTTTGAACTTTTACGTTCCAATCTGCACGTAATTTCCCCCGCACAGATTGAGGGGGTGTAATAGCAGATATACTTAGGCCCATTTTGTGTAAATACTTATTATATCTCTACAATACTATAAGCATGAATAATGTTAGGGGTATAACAGGCATAGAAAAAATGTTGGTGTCTCTTTGTGCATTAAAGCATTGTACGTCGTGCTTACTTCACCGCTCAATCTCAAGCAAAGGAGTGACGGGTTGACGGCACCTTCCGTTTACACAAGATGCTATTCTCCACGTCATCTCAGTTAATATCACCCCTGAGACCATCCAATATTTTCCGAGCCTCTTCAGTTACTATGGATATGGTACGGCAGATGGATAGCTAACAACAGTTCACGTGAGCCTGCGACTGATCTTGATTCTGCGGCGACCGGTCGACGGAAAGAAACTCCCACTGTTGTCAGATCTTGCAATTCTCCGTCAATTTTTTGTCCAGCTATGGGTTGCAGATAGAAAGAAGCATAAGACTGGTGGGTGGGTGGCTGGTGGGTGTCCAACAACATATAGACCTAAAAGTCATGGCGTCCTGAACCCTGGTGAATCAAGATCTTGTAGTCATGTCTCTGTTTTGGGGTCATTTGTAAGTCATCTCTCAGGGGTTGCAGCAGAAAAATTTTTCTTCGATGATCTAAAACCAATCTCAGACAACCGCCACCCAGCCAATCTGTGAGGGGTGTTCTGCAACCTTCATCACCTGAAGAGGTAGATGTTTCCGCACTCCCACTATGACTTTAATTTAAGCGTTGAACATTTCTTGACTTGAAATTCCTTGAAAACTAACCTGCTCCCCACCCCCCTCCTTTCAGTCCATGGTTGCTTGGTTGCTCGGTTGCTCATCTTCTTGCTAGATCCAACTTGATGATTACTAGAGATACATAATGGGAAAATCTTGGATCTTCTTGCTAGATCCAACTTGATGATTACTAGAGATACATAATGGGAAAATCTTGGTATTGGCTTTGAGCAAGTAAGCTCTTTAATTATTTGACAGATTTTCCCTTGTGTAATAAGGTTAGTTGGTTCACCACTGTATAGTTTTTAGAGTTGAAAACTGTACTGACTTTGCAAGCATGCTCTGGTTAATGCTTTTTATCTCATGAACTCTCTTTGTTTTGCTTCCTTGTAGACTCTACATATGCACTTTCACAGTAAATTAAGATAACAATAAATTTTATTCCTTTCAAATCTTAGCCCTCTTCTTCTTAATAGGAGAAGCACCAAGCACCATTTGAGTTTCTGGCATTCATACAAAAGTCAAATTGTTAGTGATATAGAGCTTTTGTATGATGCATACATATGGTCTCTCAGTTTCCTGCATTCACACTAAAAGTAATAATGTTAGAGACTTACTGGCTTAGAGCTTCTATATGATGCTTTCTCATCATTTTGATGAAGAGTCAAATAAAATTTAGAAAAGAGAGGAGAATGTGATCAATCCAAGCCCTTGTGTACTTTTAAGAAACTTTCTCAACGTGCAGTGATGATTATACTGATCAATTTTTGTATAAGCTCCCCAGAATTGATCGACGAATTTGTTTGTTTTTTCAAATGTTTTTGCTAGAGTTCACCAACCATCCTGATAGTATTAACTATTAAGGGTTCTGCTAGAAAAGTATTTAGTGTTTGAGTCATGCCACTTCTTGACTTTCTCAAAATCCTCGAAACCCGAGGGAGTACCTTCTTGGATGGGGTCAAGTGATGTAATACCTGGATGTATCATGGATCATGGGGCAGATACCGGTTTCGACGAAACGTGCTCAAATACAGATTTGACCGGCTTTTGAAGGTCTCATGCGGGGGGGGGGGGGGGGGGGGGGGGGGGGTCATATATGCCTCATGATTAGGTGGCCGACGCTCATAAACAAGAATATATAAAAAGCCTTCATGTTTTCCAGCTTTTGATATGCTGAGTCTTTCCTCCACCGTTTATTGTTCTCCTCCGTGTTTTTTCTTTTTTATTCTGATGAGGTTGTAATAATTGGTAGTACCTCGTAATTGTAGGAAAACATGCCCAAATAATCTAACCCGTTAATTAGTTAATACTCAGTAACCAATTTTTCAAACGGCCCAAAATCAGGGCTGAGAGACTCGGTTTACTGAGTGATGCCACTACATTCTTTTTATTCAAAGCTCTTTGATCTAGGAGAGAATGCAAGATTCATCCTTACATTGGTCCATTTTTTAATAGGTGTGATGTGAATCCAAGTTTGTTGCTTAGGTGGGTATGTTATGTGTGTTATTTAAATTGTGTTGTATTTTTCTTTCATGACATGCTTAAGCTAAAACGTGTATGAGTCATTATTAAAATAATCATTGTTCTAATTATTATGCCTGTCAACTATGTATACAAATACTCCATGAGATCAAATTTTTAAATGATCATGCTTGTTTTCCATCTTTCCTTTACGTGTGTACTAAATCATATTGCGTCTTAAGGTGATATTAAACGATTTCAATTTTTTGGAAACCTTCCCGAACCACATTGTGAGGATCCAATTGTGCAACTGTGTTTCCTTTATATGAACTTCTTTATTAACTACGTTATAAAGAAAGTAGTTCGAAGAAAGTAGTTCAGCACTAATTTTCTGTTTGAACCTCAGAAAGTTAAAGGATTATAAATTATGCAGCAAGGGTGAACTAAAGAATGAAATAAAGTGGTCAACCAAAGGCAATCAATTAAATCTGAGTCCTCTGTTATAATTGCATCGACCGGATTCATATTACTCATATATTCACTCAACCTAAACCGATGAATTAATGTTCCAACAATGGTTTTGGGCATTACCACGAACGCGCAACGCGCGTTACTGAACTAGTTATTATTAGTATAAATATGACATGAGGGCTACCAGTCAGGTAAGCCATTATTCTCCACTTTATTATTTCACACATAATTGTGGTTGAGTAAGAAAAAAGTAAATGATGGTTAGCCACACAAACTTTTCCACAAAGGAAAATGAGAAGATATTTTTTGGGGAAATTCCATGAAGGTAAGTGAGAAGAATTTCATGGACGGGAGAGTATTAGAAATAAATATCTCTATTTTGGGAAAGTTCCCGAAATGGGACTAAAAAAGTTTGAAAATTCAAAAATAGGACTGTCATGTTTTTATTCCCAAAATAGGACTAATTACTGCCAAATTTGGAAAATACTGCCATGTTTGAAGTCTGGTACTGCCAAAACATGGCAGTAATTAGTCCTATTTTAGGAATAAAAACATGGAAGTCTTATTTTTGAATTTTCAAACTTTTTTAGTTCCATTTTGGGTAATATCTCTATTTTTTTTTACAAAGAGCAAGGTTATGTAGATATGCCATCACTTTAGGAAGTCTATTCATGAGAATTTCATCAAGTCCACCTATTTGGTTGAGTTTACAGTTTACGCCATAGTGTACTAATGTTCTTCCTTTCCTCTCAGACTACTCATTGGATTCGATACTCAAATGCCTTATTTATGAGACTTCTAATTGAGAGAGAGAGAGACGACACCGGAGTTTCATTTGACAAAGAAGGTAACCCTCTCAAATATTCCATGTCACATTATTTTCTAATTTTACAATATCTCGTTTGGTTTGAATGATGTTTAGATCCCAAAGTAACCGAATATAGTTTTCATTGTTGGTTTTCTGTCTGCGAAATTTTAAAATGTAATATGATCTTGGGGGCACAACTACCAAAGTGGAATGACAAAAATACTTAATGCATGGTTTAATTCATCATTAATCAATATCTAATCTTGCATATGAATCTGTAATCAACACTTCCAGAAAGAATTCCATATATTAACTACTTAACTAGTAGATGAGATACTTTGATTATTCCATGCATCAGTGTTAGGTATTCCCATCCATTAGTTTATTTAAATTTTAATTGAATGAGTTGTTATTTGAAAGATTATCATTGTGAGTGAGCGATTATTTAGGGAGCTCATTGAAAAAGAAAACCCGGTATCAAGATTTAAATCCCGGATTATTTTAGATTGTAGTTGAATTACATTTAATTATTTTTTTTATGAAGAGTTTTAAGCTTTAAGATTATTTAAAATTTATTGAATAAATTTGATGTGACAACAAAGTGTAATAGAAAACTCATTTATTTAACAAGTATGAATGAAGATGCTCTTAATAGGCCCAAGGATGGCGGCTCAAATCCCTTCATGGTGTTTGGGCCACATAATAGGAGAGCGACGGCCCAATTATCTCTCAAGTGTTTGGACCAATGGCCCAAGGGTGATGGTCTTGCAGGCTTAGGTCCAATAACTTCAGAGTTGGGGAAAAGCTCATGATCCGCCATATTGCATGTCTTTTGAAAGTAGAAAAGGCAAAAATGAAGAAAAAAAGAAAATGAACAAAAAAGAGGAAACAGAGTTCTGAAACTCTTATTCGCTAAAAGTTTCTTACATTATTAATAATAGAGGTTGTAGCTTTGTAGGTTGTGAAAGAATACGGATGTTTTTACTTGGACTGTAATTTGCCCCAGACCAGACCAGACCAGACCAGTTCAGACCAGACCAGACCAGACCAGACTTGGATAGTTACAAAAATACAAAGAAACCAGACCAGACCAGACCAGTTCAGACCAGACCAGATCAGACCAGACCTGACCAGACCACCAAATTACAGTCCAAGTAAAAACATCCTACATTCCACTCGCACCAATTCCACATTAGATATATGTCATTATATTGTCTTTCATTACTTTTGATACATGTTGATCATTAAATTTTTGCCAACATATGAACTTTCCGTTGATGCTTCCGGCGCTAAAAAACACTAGAGTAGAGGTGCCAGAAATTTGGCCTGAAGGACCGGAGATAGACAAATTGTGAAATTGTTGTAGTAGTAGTGTAATACACATAAATCAAAAAGGGAAAGGAAAAATTGAAAATAATAATCCCAACTATTTCCGATCTGCTGATAATGATCTCAACTATTGATTATTTTTGTATAATCCCAACTATATGGTCCGTCCACCAATAATGGTCCATGACCAGATATTACCTTCTATAACAAGTGAATTTTAAATAGAAATGAAGCGTAAAAATTAAAAGTTGAGATTATTTATAGGAATTACTTGTTATATCTCTTCTCAACCACTTTAGAAACTCCATGAATATATTTATAGGGACCATTTTTGGCGGAAGGTCCCTAAAGTTGAAATTATTCTGAAATAATCGATAGTTGTTATTATTATGAGCGCACCGCCTAGTTAGGATTATTACTATCAATTTTTCTAAAGGGAAATGATTCATTTTGATATAAGGAACTTATTATTTTACTTAGCATATACGGTTATAGTTACCTTGTAGAGTTGTAGTAAGGTAGTTTGGAGTTAATACATTGTCAAGTTTTGTTAAAAAGAACATGCACAAGTTTTACTACACATTCTATGGGTATGTTTGACACAATTAGTTGTGATAATACTTTTTGTGAGCTTTTTAGTAACTGCTAACTTTTAATGACTGAAAAGATCTTAAAAAGATAAGATGATAGCTGACTGTTTGGTAAAAAACTGATTGTTTGATTTAATTATGTTGGGTATACAAGTTGTTTGAATTAATTAGTTCTAAAAACCATAGACCTTTCTCAGATGCTACTCCTTGTAGCATCTCAAAAAAAAAATTATTTTTTAAAAGCTCTTAAATATTGTCATATCAAACATATAACTAGAAATCTTTAGAGACTTTTTAAATAGTAGAAAAGTTAGAAGAGAGTGACTTTTGCCCGCCAAACATAACCAGTGTGTCATTGTATTATTTTTAGAGACTTAGGATGTTTTTACTTGGACTGTAATTTGCTGGTCTGGTCTGGTCTGATCTGGTCTGGTCTGGTCTGAACTGGTCTGGTCTGGTCTGGTAAGGTCTGGTTTCTTTGTATTTTTATAACTATCCAAGTCTGGTCTGGTCTGGTCTGGTCTGGTCTGGTCTGGTCTGAACTTGTCACGCCCCGGACCTATCCGGACACGTCAACAATCCGCCGTACAATACGAATAGTCAACCGCAGTCCAACACATTCATATTATACAAGGCGTCTTGAATATCATTCACACATATCCATCCATAAACAAACATAATAAGTAATTCATAACGCAGCGGAAAACATTGTTTAAAACAAAAGGGCCACACATGGCTATTCATGAGCACGCAGGCTCTATAGTAAAATGTTCATGAGCATGTTTATTAATGTTTAAAAACAGAATGGAGGAAGCACGAACCAAGTCTTCCCTCCTATATGATCTCTCGAGCAACGAGCACAGGAAGCAAGCTCTAGCCTCAACCTGAAAAATGGTGGTGGGACGCCCCCGAAGGGGTCAGCACTCTATAGGGCTATAAAGTGCTGGTGTGGCAGGCATCTAATAGATATACAACAAGTATTTCACACACAAGACCCTCAAATAGGGTGATAATATAGTATAGGCCGTAATCTCAAATTACCCCTTTCAAAATATATACTTACTTTATATAAAGTCAAGTAGCCGGCTCAAAGGCCCATGTTTATCACAAGACATTTCCCAAAACCCCGTGACTAATGGTCACTACATAGGTAGGGTCCAACCCTAATATAACTTCTCCTCTCTGGAGTTCGGCTCGAGTACATCATCGTGCACTCGCATCATAGATCTCCTACTTCATATAATTATATCATAGATCTCCTACTTCATGCATTCACCCCATAGAACTCCTACTTCATACAACCACACCATAGATCTCCTACTTCATATAATCACACCATAGATCTCCTACTTCATACAATCACGATTGACGCTTGAATCTTATTCAAGTTCATCACAAACAAACTCAACCTTTAAGTTTGGTTCTATCAACATTTAGAACAATCCTTAACTAGCATCACAATACTATTAAGATTATTCCTACAACTCATTTATCATTAATGGTAGCCCCTCCATATCAATAGATATGTGGCAGCCTCCCATGTGCTAAGCATCATCATGCAATCATACATTTACATACACATAACATTCATACATGAGTTGGAAGGTCAATTTACCATATTAGCATACTTTTATCTCACATGACTCCATATTCATCAATATGGTTTCAATTTATGATCAAGTCCATTACTTATCATTCATATCATGTTCAAGCATATTTATTCACAAAAACATGATTTAAGCATTTAGGTAATCTCATGCATAACCTACAAGTTGTAAGCAACTAGATGTCGGTCCTCACCTCAAATGAGCTTTAAAACCTTCCTTCTCGATCCAATGACCAAAGCCTCGGCCAAGGAAGATTGAGAACTAGTTCCTTGCTTGAAAATGGGTGTTAAACAGCCTCCTCAAGTTTCTATTTCAACCCCTAATCGTTGATACGAAAACAGCCCCTAGAACGGGTGTTTTCCGGGTAACTCGATTCCTAGTTTTCCAATATTTGCATCTAGGTTAGTATCTAACCTTTACATCAATAAAATAACTTAATAGGGACGTTTTATACACTTGGAGTAGTGTATAATAGTCCCTCCAATCGTTCTTATCCTTTGGAAAATGAATGGAAAGGTTTTGGGATTAACTCACTTAGAAGAGTAAATCCGTTCCTGCGAGGTCGCGTTCTGCTCGGACGATTTGGAAGCCGTCCTCTACTCCGATTGATGCAAACCAGACCTTCACGGATTCCTCGTCTTGAGAGCTTTCTTTTGGTATCTCACACGCCTTAATTGGATTGGTATAACTCGAGATATCAACCAAACAGTCTCAGCACTCTCACAGCTCGAGTTCACAGACCACCACTCACTCCAGCTCGATTTGTGTAAGATAATCTTTCTCTCCTCGAACAAAGACCACTCAATTGAGATACTAGACTTCAAAGGCTATCCAAGGACATATTATTCACGTTGTTTGGTCGAGTATAGCTTCTATAATGAGAGGAGACAAACAGCACACCAATTTGTGCGAAAATAAGGATGGTGGCCCAAGCTTTGATTCCTATCAAGTCATGTGCAGCTCCCCTCCATTATGGCCGGCCAAGGTAGGTCTTCTAACCCATTTTTATTTGTTTTGCAGGTACTAATATCATGTGGAGTGGTTCCCAATTGATCCCATTAAATTTGGGGTCCAAAATATCTACCAATACTTCCAAAAATGGGAAGATGGGTCCTATTGTTTTATCTTTGTCAAAAATGTCTTTTTGTACTCATCCTAATTTACTTAGAACAAGTCAACTTCCTAAATCACATTATTGATCTCCAATATGTGTAGGCTCATCCCAATAATTTACTTGATGAATATTATAGAAGGAAAATCCTACTCCCATTATTTAGCTCAATAAGGCCCAAGGTGGGGTTATAGGCATTTGTATTCTTCCTTAATCATTCAATCACTTATTTGACATTTGTCATACGTATTATTGGGCTACTAGCCGTGTGGGTCACTCCCGAGTGGGTTTAGAACGCCATTCTCGAACACTTGCTATTTTTAGCAGGTTGGCCCAAAATAATGTTTGGGCCGCCCGACCTTCCTCAAATTGTCTTGAAGGATTATGTATCACTATTTAGGTAATGTTGGGCTCTTTTATTTATTAATAAGTCCCGAATAAGTATTTGCGAAACCCAACACTAGTGTACGAGTTTGAACAGTACGATATTCAACCATGCACTACGTAGAACATTAATCGTTTTACAAATTGTTCGGGAATCAGAAATCCAATACATAAACTTTGAATATCTAAATCAAATCTCCAAGGACATTCGGGTGCGGTGTCACAAGTTCACCCCCCCTTAACAGGAATTTCGTCCCCGAAATTCACAGCTCTACTCGAATAGGAAAGCATACTGCTTCCTCATCAAAGCTTCTGTTTCCCATGTCTCTTCTTCGACCCGATCGCTCTTCCAAAGTACTTTAACCATTGGGACTTCTTTGCTCCTCAGCTTCTTCACCTTTCTATCGGTGACCTTGATTGGTTGTACAACGTAGTTCAAATCCTCACGTACCTCTACAGGCGGCTTTTCCAATACGTGGGAGGGATCATGTACATATTTCTTAAGCATGGATACATGAAACACATTATGTATCTTCTCTAACTCAGGAGTCAACTGTAGACGATATGCAACGGCCCCAATCCTCTCTAAAATTCTGAATGGACCTATGTATCGTGGGTTAAGCTTCCCTCGGGTTTGAAATCGAATGATTCCTTTCCAAGGAGAAACTTTCAAGAATACCTCGTCATCAACCTTAAACTCTAAGGTTCTTTGACGCTTATCTGCATAACTCTTTTGCCTATCCTGCGCCGCTTTGAGTCTCTCTCGAATCAATTTCACCTTTGATTTGGTGACCTCAACCAACTCAGTACCTTCGAGTTTGGCCATGCCAACCTCGTCCCAGCATAACGGCGTATGACACCTCCTCCCATACAATGCTTCGTATGGAGGCATGCCGATACTTGCCTGATAACTGTTGTTATAGGCAAACTCCACGAGTGCTAAGTGGTTGTCCCAACTTCCTTGGAACTCTAACGCACAAGCCCTCAGCATATCCTCTAAGATCTGTATAACCCTTTCAGACTGCCCATCCGTCTGTGGATGGAATGCAGTACTGAACTTCAATCTCGTTCCCATAGACTCTTGAAATTTCGGCCAAAAACGTGATGTGAATCGTGGGTCTCTATCGGAGACAATGGTCACTGGGACCCCATGCAGCCTCACGATCTCATCCGTATACAATTTGGCTAACCTCTCAAGTGGGTAGGTGGTGTTGATAGGCAAGAAGTGTGCACTCTTTGTGAGCCTATCCACAACAACCCAAACCGCGTCATAGTTCCTGATAGTCCGTGGTAAGCCTACCACGAAATCCATCGTCACGTGCTCCCACTTCCATTCAGGGATGGAGAGTGGTTGCAATAAGCCTGCTGGGTGCTGATGTTCTGCCTTAACTTGTTGACAAGTAAGGCACCGACTGATGTACTCGGCTATTTCCCTCTTCATTCCAGACCACCAGTAACTTTCTTTCAGATCACGGTACATTTTCGTGCCCCCCGGGTGCATGGCATAAGCCGATGAATGAGCCTCCTCTAAGATGGACTTTCGGAGCTCATCATCTGACGGTACACACACTCGGTCACGAAATAACAAGAGACCATCATCTCTTTCCCTGAAATCCTCCACCGGTCCCGCTTGCATGCGTTCCCGGACCTTCATAAGTTCTGTGTCCTTCTCTTGACCCTTCTTGATCTCATCAAGTAAAGTCGGTCTCACTTCGAACCGTGCCAATAAGGCACCGTCGCTAGATACCTCCAATTGGGCCCTCAGTGCCCTCAAACTAGTCAACAATGCCCCAGACGAACTCTTCCGGCTGAGGGCATCTGCTACAACGTTTGCCTTACCTGGATGGTACTCAATAACTAGATGGTAGTCCTTTATCAACTCCATCCACCGTCTCTGTCTCATGTTTAACTCTTTCTGAGTAAACACGTACTTCAAGCTCTTATGATCAGTATATATGTGACATGTCTCTCCGTAGAGATAATGTCTCCAAATCTTCGGTGCAAACACTACCGCTCCCAGCTCCAGATCATGAGTAGGATAATTTGCCTCATGCTTCTTCAATTGTCGTGACGCATAGGCAATTACCCTCCCTTCCTGCATCAACACACACCCAAACCCTTGGATGCTCGCGTCACTATAGACATCGTACCCCACACCCTGTTTGGGTAATGCAAGTACCGGTGCCTCGGTCAATCTCTTCTTCAGTTCGATGAATCCTTTCTCACATTTGTCATCCCATATAAACTTAGCTCCCTTTCGAGTGAGCTTCGTCAACGGCGACGCCAAAACAGAGAACTTTTCCACGAACTTTCTGTAATAGCCTGCCAATCCAAAGAAACTACGAATTTCCTTGACATTCTTTGGTCTCTCCCATTCGGTAATGGCCTCTATCTTCTTATTATCAACAACAATTCCCGATCCCGAAACCACATGCCCGAGAAAGCCAATTTCCTTTAGCCAAAATTCACATTTAGAAAATTTGGCAAAAAGTTGCTTCTCCCGTAGTGTCTCAAGAACGAGTATCAAGTGCTCTTCATGCTCTTCCTCACTCTTTGAGTAAATCAAAATGTCATCTATGAACACAATCACGAATCGATCCAAGTATTTATGGAATACTCGGTTCATCAAGTCCATGAATGCCGCTGGGGCGTTTGTTAACCCAAACGACATAACAAGGAACTCAAAATGCCCATACCTTGTGCGGAAAGCACTCTTTGGTATGTCGTCTTCCTTAATCTTCAATTGATGGTAACCCGACCTCAAATCAATCTTTGAAAACACGGTGGCCCCTCGTGGTTGATCAAACAAGTCATCAATTCTAGGCAAAGGATACCTATTCTTGATTGTGACCTTGTTCAGTTGACGATAGTCAATACACATTCGAAGTGTCCCATCTTTCTTTTTCACAAAAAGAACTGGTGCTCCCCACGGGGAGTGGCTTGGTCTAATGAAACCATTATCCAAAAGCTCTTACAATTGGGTTTTCAACTCGTTAAGTTCAGCGGGTGCCATACGGTATGGCGGTATGGAGATTGGTTTGGTACCAGGCTCGACCTCGATCACAAATTCAATCTCTCTGTCAGGTGGAAGCCCCGGTAGGTCTTTAGGGAAGACATCCGGATACTTACAAACCACTCTCACATCATCGATGTTCATTTCCTCTTTGGTTTTGTCAACCACGTATGCTAGATATGCGTGGCATCCCTTTCTCATCATACTTCTCGCTCTCACGGCGGATATGATACAGCTATTTGATCTCCCTCGATCGCCCTCGAAGCGTAGGGTCTCCCCATCATTGCCTTCGAGTTCAAGAACCTTCGTGTAGCAATCTACCCTAGCATGGTTCCTTTCTAGCCAATCCATCCCTAGGATTGCATCGAATTCAATCATGCCCAACGGTACGAAGTCACACGTCAAGGTTTGACCATTAACCTCCACCCCACAAGATGGATAATAACAAGTTCTTTCCACGTCATCTCCTAGTGGTGTTGATACCACTAAGGTTTGCATCAATGGTGCGGATTGCACCCCCAACCTCTTGGCGAACGTTTCATTCACAAATGAACGTTGCGCCCCGGGTATCGATAAGGATTCGCGCATCCTTCCCATTAATCTTTAGTGTCCCTACATTTATGAACCATGTAAGACATTTTTCCTACCATTCCTATACATTTAGAGAGGTTTATTATGTTCACACACGTGTTTGGGATCAAGAACGGGTCTTAACGTTGCAATACGGCGCGTAAAAGTCGACTTTGGGCTGCCCAGGAGGTACGCACGGCGTGCCTAGGAGGCACGCACAGCGTGCGTGTCTTATAACCTCAAAACGTAGTTACTGCCACTAACGCACGGACCAACGCACGGACAACGCACGTCCGTGCGTATAGCAATTTCTTCCCGGTTGCTACTGCCACCAACGCACGGACCAACGCACGGACAACGCACGGCCGTGCGTATAGCAATTTCTTCCCGGGTTGCTACTGCCACCAACGCACGGACCAACGCACGGACCAACGCACGGACAACGCACGGCCGTGCGTATGGTCCAGCCTGGTGTGCGTTGGCAGAAATCAGCCGTCTTTCACCCGATTTCGCTCCGTTTGACCCCAAAGCTTCGTGCAACGATCCCAACGACTAGCAACCTCAATTTATGGACTAATCAAGGGTAAAACATAAGTATACAAAAGGTAATACCTGCAACGGAATCCGGGTTAGCTTGAGCATCCGCCTCCGTCATCGCATAGACTCTAGCTTGAGTCCTTTCTTGATTCACCGATGGCGCGTTGCTCGCGCTTGCTCCTCCATGCCCCCTAGTTGATTGGGAACCCCGGGTTTGGTTTCTCGTCCCCGTGGCCCCGCTACTTGGTCCCGATGACCTTGCCCCACCCAATTGTGGGCAATGCGCCTTCAAATGCCCGGTATTCCCGCATTGGAAGCATCTAGGAGGTTCACGGCATTTTCCGAGGTGACTCTTCATGCAATTCAAGCAACGAGGCGTCCCCAAGGCTTATGACCCCGAGTCATGCCTGCTCGAGCCCTGGTTCCCCCTAGATGGTGGCGGCGGTGCACGGAAAGATCCCCCTCCATGGTTCCCCTTTTTGTTGGAACCTTGGGAGCCGTGACTCTCCCACTTCCTCTTCTTCGCCTCCTCGGCGTTCCTTCATTTTCTTTCCTCCCACTCCTTCTCTCCCTTCAGGCCTTGTTCAACCACTTGACTAAACGTCATATTAGGCAATTGTGTTGCCCTCTCGCGTATGTCAAGGTCCAAGGCATCCCAGAAGTGATTCACCATCCGGTTCTCATCACATATGTACTCCGGTATGAATTCCGCGAGTTCCCTGAATTTGTGTTCAAGTTGCCTCACCGTCATCGTGCCACCTTGGGTCAGGAGGGTATACTCTCTCCTCTTATTGTTCACCTCAAAATCAGAATAGTATTGGGCAAAGAACTCCTGTCGGAACTCCTCCCAAGTCACGGTATTGCCATACTTTCCCTTGGCTCCGTCCCACCATGTGGATGCCATCCCTTCAAGCAACCTCACCGCCACCCTTAGTTTAAATTCGGGGGTGAGTTGCATATCAAGGGCTGCTTCGTTCAACCTCTTGATCCATTCGGTGGCAACCGAGATGTCACCCGCTCCGTTGAAGGGTTTGCACCCCAAGTCTCGTGCCTCTTTGAGGTATTTGGAGATCCTTATGATCGGACCTCCATCACCCCGGCCCCCATGTGGTTCAATGTGGGCCCTAGAGTCGCCATGGCTTCTTCCTCTTGAAGCCCCACCCGAAGTTCGCCCTCCTTGGCGCCTTCGGCGTTCCCTCCTTTCCTCGCGCTCCCGCTGGTATTGCTGGAGCATCGCCTCAATTCTGGCTAGGGAGTCATTCTCCCCTTCTTCATCACTTATATCATCGGCATCCCCTTCGTAAGGGGTCTCAACCGGCTCGGTCTCCGGTTGGTAAGTCGAGTCCTCATAGGACCAGTAGGTTTCACTTTCTGTGTCAACATGACCGTCACTCACGGTCTGTGATCGGCCTCCACGGCCAGCTCCTCTAGATGCCCTAGAGGTCCTTCGACTGCCCTGTCCAGTCTCCACTGGTACACGGCCCGTCGGGTTTCTCCTAGTAATCCTGCCACCACGGTCCATTTCTGAAAGAAATTTGGAAAGAGTCATTAGACTCGTATCAAATGTCAATTGACGGATAGGTACTTAAGACACATTTTGGCTCGAGTCACCGCCATACCAATTGCTAAGGGTACCATCTTAACAATTAGAGACCTTGCAACCCAAGTACCAAAAGCTCTCCAAGTACAAAACTTCTATGCTCATGGTTTTCAAAATCTTTTCAAAAAGAGAATTTTGAGACTTCATTATGAAGTTTATGGACTAAGGCTCTGATACCAACTTAATTGTCACGCCCCGGACCTATCCGGACACGTCAACAATCCGCCGTACAATACGAATAGTCAACCGCAGTCCAACACATTCATATTATACAAGGCGTCTTGAATATCATTCACACATATCCATCCATAAACAAACATAATAAGTAATTCATAACGCAGCGGAAAACATTGTTTAAAACAAAAGGGCCACACATGGCTATTCATGAGCACGCAGGCTCTATAGTAAAATGTTCATGAGCATGTTTATTAATGTTTAAAAACAGAATGGAGGAAGCACGAACCAAGTCTTCCCTCCTATATGATCTCTCGAGCAACGAGCACAGGAAGCAAGCTCTAGCCTCAACCTGAAAAATGGTGGTGGGACGCCCCCGAAGGGGTCAGCACTCTATAGGGCTATAAAGTGCTGGTGTGGCAGGCATCTAATAGATATACAACAAGTATTTCACACACAAGACCCTCAAATAGGGTGATAATATAGTATAGGCCGTAATCTCAAATTACCCCTTTCAAAATATATACTTACTTTATATAAAGTCAAGTAGCCGGCTCAAAGGCCCATGTTTATCACAAGACATTTCCCAAAACCCCGTGACTAATGGTCACTACATACGTAGGGTCCAACCCTAATATAACTTCTCCTCTCTGGAGTTCGGCTCGAGTACATCATCGTGCACTCGCATCATAGATCTCCTACTTCATATAATTATATCATAGATCTCCTACTTCATGCATTCACCCCATAGAACTCCTACTTCATACAACCACACCATAGATCTCCTACTTCATATAATCACACCATAGATCTCCTACTTCATACAATCACGATTGACGCTTGAATCTTATTCAAGTTCATCACAAACAAACTCAACCTTTAAGTTTGGTTCTATCAACATTTAGAACAATCCTTAACTAGCATCACAATACTATTAAGATTATTCCTACAACTCATTTATCATTAATGGTAGCCCCTCCATATCAATAGATATGTGGCAGCCTCCCATGTGCTAAGCATCATCATGCAATCATACATTTACATACACATAACATTCATACATGAGTTGGAAGGTCAATTTACCATATTAGCATACTTTTATCTCACATGACTCCATATTCATCAATATGGTTTCAATTTATGATCAAGTCCATTACTTATCATTCATATCATGTTCAAGCATATTTATTCACAAAAACATGATTTAAGCATTTAGGTAATCTCATGCATAACCTACAAGTTGTAAGCAACTAGATGTCGGTCCTCACCTCAAATGAGCTTTAAAACCTTCCTTCTCGATCCAATGACCAAAGCCTCGGCCAAGGAAGATTGAGAACTAGTTCCTTGCTTGAAAATGGGTGTTAAACAGCCTCCTCAAGTTTCTATTTCAACCCCTAATCGTTGATACGAAAACAGCCCCTAGAACGGGTGTTTTCCGGGTAACTCGATTCCTAGTTTTCCAATATTTGCATCTAGGTTAGTATCTAACCTTTACATCAATAAAATAACTTAATAGGGACGTTTTATACACTTGGAGTAGTGTATAATAGTCCCTCCAATCGTTCTTATCCTTTGGAAAATGAATGGAAAGGTTTTGGGATTAACTCACTTAGAAGAGTAAATCCGTTCCTGCGAGGTCGCGTTCTGCTCGGACGATTTGGAAGCCGTCCTCTACTCCGATTGATGCAAACCAGACCTTCACGGATTCCTCGTCTTGAGAGCTTTCTTTTGGTATCTCACACGCCTTAATTGGATTGGTATAACTCGAGATATCAACCAAACAGTCTCAGCACTCTCACAGCTCGAGTTCACAGACCACCACTCACTCCAGCTCGATTTTTGTAAGATAATCTTTCTCTCCTCGAACAAAGACCACTCAATTGAGATACTAGACTTCAAAGGCTATCCAAGGACATATTATTCACGTTGTTTGGTCGAGTATAGCTTCTATAATGAGAGGAGACAAACAGCACACCAATTTGTGCGAAAATAAGGATGGTGGCCCAAGCTTTGATTCCTATCAAGTCATGTGCAGCTCCCCTCCATTATGGCCGGCCAAGGTAGGTCTTCTAACCCATTTTTATTTGTTTTGCAGGTACTAATATCATGTGGAGTGGTTCCCAATTGATCCCATTAAATTTGGGGTCCAAAATATCTACCAATACTTCCAAAAATGGGAAGATGGGTCCTATTGTTTTATCTTTGTCAAAAATGTCTTTTTGTACTCATCCTAATTTACTTAGAACAAGTCAACTTCCTAAATCACATTATTGATCTCCAATATGTGTAGGCTCATCCCAATAATTTACTTGATGAATATTATAGAAGGAAAATCCTACTCCCATTATTTAGCTCAATAAGGCCCAAGGTGGGGTTATAGGCATTTGTATTCTTCCTTAATCATTCAATCACTTATTTGACATTTGTCATACGTATTATTGGGCTACTAGCCGTGTGGGTCACTCCCGAGTGGGTTTAGAACGCCATTCTCGAACACTTGCTATTTTTAGCAGGTTGGCCCAAAATAATGTTTGGGCCGCCCGACCTTCCTCAAATTGTCTTGAAGGATTATGTATCACTATTTAGGTAATGTTGGGCTCTTTTATTTATTAATAAGTCCCGAATAAGTATTTGCGAAACCCAACACTAGTGTACGAGTTTGAACAGTACGATATTCAACCATGCACTACGTAGAACATTAATCGTTTTACAAATTGTTCGGGAATCAGAAATCCAATACATAAACTTTGAATATCTAAATCAAATCTCCAAGGACATTCGGGTGCGGTGTCACAGAACTGGTCTGGTCTGGTCTGAACTGGTCTGATCTGGTTTAGTCTGGGACAAATTACAGTCCAAGTAAAAACATCCTTACTCAAATTCCAAAATTTTAGGATTGTGACTATGCCTATATAACCGGGTCTCAACTCTCAAGGGACATATTATTCCATTCTCTATGCTAAAAGTTCAAATGGTCCGTACTAGCTAGAGTGTTCTCATTCACTCTCACAAGTCACAACTCACGTTCATTACAACCATATTTAGCAATAAAAAATCATCACCCTCCGTAGACCGTAGGTATCTATCATTTAAGGCAAGTAAATGTGGATGTCTTTTCGTATATGTACCCCTTACTTTCTTATTATTCCAGATTTACCAATAATATTAGCCATTATTATGTCTTACCAACCAACTAACCATTATTTTCTTCAGTTTCTCGTGAATGATATTTTATTTTATATTAGAGCCCGTTTGATAGCATCAAAATTGGCTGATTTGGCTGATTCTATTGAAATTTATGAAATTCTGGCTGAAGTGGCTGCATTGGCTAATTCTGCTAATTTAAGAAAAATTATTTTTAAAATATATTTTCTTAATATAATAAAGAAAAAATTATATGTAAAATAGCTAAAATGGTCATCTACAGTAACTTCAGCCAATACAACCAGAAAAGTAACTCTAACCTTACTTTTTCTGCTTATTACACAATTCAGCGCGCGAAAGCAAAAATTGCGTGTTTGGTGAAAGGTTAGTTGATAAGTCTGAGAAACAGAAAAACAGTGCTGCCAAACGGCCTCTTAGTCCGTGGAACCCAAAAGTATGACAATGAATTGATAAGTTGAACTTCTTTCAAAAGAAAAAATTGGTAAGTTGAACTGTTGAAGAATGATAAGCAAACAGCCAAACACTTGTGAGAAAACGGGTCGACCTAAGATTTACTGACTTTGTCATTTTTTGTACGGAGTATGTTTTAAATAATTGGGAAAATGGAAACTAATTATCCAACTTTTTAGCAGTCTTCTTACAATAGTCTCACTTTTTCTTTATTCAAGAATAATCCAACCTTTGCACCCCATTTTTATTCGCTGGTCCCCGACCGGTTAATGACCTGCTATTTCAAGTTATTTTCTTATCTTTGTAGTATATTATTTTTGTGAAAGGTGAGATTTGTGGTATAATGGTTTGCAAAAATAAGAAAATAACTTGAAATAGCAGGTCATCAATCGGTCAGAGACCAGTGAATGAATATGAGGTGCAAATGTTGGATTATTCATGAATAACGATAAAGTGGGACTATTGTAAGAAGACCGGCCGCTAAAAGGTTGTATTATTAATTTCTATTTTCCTTAAATAATTTGCGATTCTACTTATTTCACTCCTTTTGCACAATTTTCAATATTTTTTTTACGTTTCGTATTTCGTCTCTAATACAAAGTTGAGGATGTTTAATAGGCGGGAGATAATATTATTTACTTTTGTACTTTACCTACGTGTATGGTGTATACCTGTGAAAAACCTTATTAAAGTTTAAAAGGTTTGAGAAATTCTCTACCACTTAGACCAAATGGAGTGGTAAGATATTAGAAATCCAAAATATTAAAAATGACATTTTTGGACTCCTAATTTCATACATTGGTTGATAGAAAAGTGTATTAAAAATGAGTTTGGGAAGGGAAGAGGTTAAATTTGGAGGATGTTTTGACAGCCAAAAATTAAATGGAAAAGAAAAGAAAAAGGGGAAGTGGGGTGTACCGGCTATGCGCAGGGGAGGAGAGGTGCGCCGGAATTATTTACCTCGCTGACGTCAGCATGAGGTCAGCTAGCACTACCTGCCATGTTTTGTTATTTTAATTTATTGCATGTGTCTTTTTAAAATGTTATTTTTACATTTATTTCAAAATGCAAACAAAAAAATTTAACGAAATTTATTTTTTTTACATCGAAATGTGTCTTTTTTATTTTATAATTCAGCAGAGAAAAAATTAAATGAAAAACATCACTTATAATAATTTAATTAATGTTTTAAAATTGATATGTAAAAAAATGTGTAGAGTGTATTTTATTGACGGTGCTGGAATGCAGAGAAATAAGAGTAAAAACACTGTTTTCATATGGACGGAGTTCATTTTTGACATTTAGCCTCTTGCACCATTCCAAATGGTCTTATGTATCAGTCTAAAAGTTTATTTGGAACAGGTTAGGAACTTTTGCAAAAATAAAAAATAAACTAATGGAAACAGCAGATGGCACAGCTCTTGCACTTGCAAGCAGAGGAGACATGACACCGTCCAAGTGGAAACAATTATGGAGATCTATATATAATATAATATAAAGTGTCAAATAAGGCCCCCTACTATAATGAAAATGTCAATTAAGGTCACCAACTAAAATATCATCCAATTAAGCACATGAACTTGTAAAAAATGGTCAAATATGTCTTTTACCATGTAATGAACCGGTCACTGACACGTGGCGACACGTGGCATTTTCCATTTTCTTTTTCTTTATTTTTCTTTCCTCTCTCCTTCGTTCCTCTCTTTTCCGTTTCCTCTTGCTTCACCCTGTGAGTTAGTATGTCGCTGCCTCCCCATTTCCCAATTTTCTTTTGCTTTCATTCTTAATCACACCCCCCAAGATACCCCGTTTCCCACTTTTCTTTGATTTTTGAATTTTGACATACCGTTACTTTAGGTCTAAAAGTCTGTTACATTCTTTCAAATGTAACAGTTTCATGCCGTTACATTCGCTGGCGTTGCCTTTTCTCTATTGTAACGGTATGTAACGATTTTTAAAATCAATTGTAACGCTTTTCGAAAACAAACCATAAGTGTTACTAAAACCATTATCACAAATGTAACAATTTTTTACTTGGGCAAATGTAACACTAGCATAAACACGTAACAAATATTACATTCATTCTAATATAGCATTTACTCAGTATGTCAGTATATATAACTTCAATGATTTAAATGTAAATTAGAAATTAGAAATAGTATTAAAAATAAATCATTTATATATAACCAACAAATATCAAATTTGATACATTTAATGTACATTGCACCCATGTATCTATCCGGTCGGTCTAAAATTACATATCAACTGCAAATATATACATATTTTATACAAAACCCTAAATCCTAATAAACTGCTCATAATTTGGGGCATCCATGGCAATTTCTCAACTGGTTTTGTAAGGCGATATCATCTGATATGTGGTTTCATTCTTTTCCTCTCCATATGCATGAATTCGTTAACTGTAAAGCAAATATTTCAAAACATTAGCATCCATATATATAAACTTCTACATCAGTATAGGGGTAGGTATGGATTGGGATTGAGATTGGAGTTATGTCGACTCTTAAAAAATTTGATTCAGAGTTTATTCTTGTCAAAGTTCCAACTTCTAATGTAATAAAACAAATTGTACACAACTATTCTCAAACTGTCAAACAAATACTACGCACCATTCTCAAATATTAACGTGAAGAACATTCTGAGAGCAAAAAAACATTCTACAATACTATAGAGTAAAAAGAGTTATTTGGAAAGATTTAGAAACTATAAAATAGCATTCTAATATAGAAAAAGAACATTCTTACATGACAAATAACTCTAGGTCTGAAAGTTAAACATAATGCTTAGGATCATGGTGAGGAAATTAAACTTCCATGGCAAAGATATATTCTAAATTGCTAAAGATATATTAATCAAGGGGTTGGATTCAAGTGGAATGTATTACGACTCAACAACCAAAGATCAGTATGTTAACATACCTCTAAATGCAAACCTTATTTTTTTTTTTGTAATTGTAAAGAGCTCCAATATCGAACTGTTCAAAAACCTAAAACTTAGTTTAGTTGAATAATGGAAATTATTGAACTTACACAACAAGATTCTTTTGAGAAAATAGTTAGCATTTCTTTAGAAAATACTTAACAATATTACATTGCAAATCTGCACATCTACCCACTTCAGAAACCTCACTGAGCATTTAAACTACCAAAATAGGAGCTACACTATTAGCTATGGCAGTAAAATAGACAACACCTAAAGTCTTAGATATCCTTATGTGCTACATGGACAAGTAAACTGCCGGTTTTATAGTTTCTTTTGTAAGGATGAGTTGTATGCATATTTCCTATCTCTTGAGGTATTTGTGGTAAGATCTAAATGGTGCGTTGATTATTCTAGATTGAATATTCTGTCAATAACAAAATGGAGCAAGAAAACGAAGATTCATTCTGCTATATATCTCTTATACTAAAAAAAAAGTGAAATCAAGGATGAACTACCAGCCGATATTCATAATAGAATTATAGCATATGGGATCACAAAAGAAAGAAGCTAAGGATTAACAAGGAACATGTATTCATACTTGGAATTATGTCACATGAGATAGAAATCAATATGAAATCAAATATAATATTAGCAAAAGTTTAGCACTTAATAAATTCACATCTTTATAACATCTAACCTGGCCATGCCTACCTTTTCTTATTAGAACCCACCACTGTACCTAAGATTAAGTACTATCCAAAAACCAATTAAATAACTACTGGCTGACGATAATTCATGAGTTTCTGGGATCTATTCATTAAGTAATTATACTATGAATACATCTATGTTATGTTAAACTTCAAGTTATGTCAGGAACATAAGCAACATGAAGAAACTAAAACAGAAACTTCTGAATTAGTACCTAGCTATGAAAAGGCACAAAGTATAACAGGGTTTAAGCTCCTGCTTTTACTCTATATAAAATGTCTAAAAAAACGTTGTTTAACCAACATGCTATAGAGAATAAGATAATACGGGATACAGTTAAGTTGGATTTTCTCATCTTTATTAAGATCCTGAATCGAGCTTGGACCCTATGGAAATTCAATGACTAACTCTTTGAAATCCTTTACTATATATCAATACGTTCGAACTTTAAATTCATGTATATATATAATCTAAAATCTAAATAGTTTAGGATTCATCATTCTAAGAATCACCCATTTTGTATTCAAATGGAATTTAAGAGTAACCAACTAAAGAAACATACAACTAAGAATCACTCATTTCAACCTGTCATTCCAAAACTATCTAAATTGGTTGAGATATTAAAGCTTACATTTGGAGTGAACATGTCACGTGTTTGTTCATACATCTTTTTTTCCTCCATCTCTACGTATTTGATCTTGTTAAGTTATTATATAAAAAATTAATTGGATCTTTCAACACGAGTGTATTATCTACATAATTTGAAAGTCATAAACAAATGAACCAAAGAGATACAAACACAATGAATGTATGATTCATCAGCAAAAAAACTAGATAACTTACCTCTCAAATGAAAACTGAAAGCTGCCCAGGTAGAAAAATGTGGTCTCAGTTTTCAGGCGCTTATCATGCGCAACAGTATCGCCACATTCCAATACCTGAAACTCTCAAAATTAGTGGTTGCTATTGGAGATATATACATATATTTTAGATCTTGGTTAGTGAAAAATCTGACTAAAACTCCTAAACTTATACATATGGACTATATTCTCATGTGAAAATCAGAATTCAATTTTATACTCATCACAAATACCCACCTTTATGTTCAATAAATACTCACTTCCTCAGCCCATATTTATATACCAAATGAATCACATTATTAGTACTTAACAGGAGTAGTAAGTTGGAAGTTGACACACCTTTAGGCAGTCAGATCACTAAACATCACTTTATGTATACAGATAATCATCTATATATCACTTCATCTTCAAATCCATTTTCATTCATCTTCTGGTTTGATTGAAAGATCTTCCAAATCCATTAGATTGATCTTTATCTCTTTTTTCCTACCTGTACAAGTAAATGAAAGAACACCTAGATTAGGCAGTAAGAATAAAAATGCAAAAAGTGTCTACAAAAGCTTCTCTGACAAAATAACTACATAAAGCTCACTTGCATTCTTTATTATGCTAAAAAGTGAACATGATATCTTCATTATCTGATAATATGCTACCAAAAAGAATTATAGTAAAAGAATGACATATTGCACAAATAAGCAAACAAATTAGCGGATTACCTAACTAACTAGTTTATGTGGATTTTATGCTAGTCCCAATCCCTCAGCTTTTTGTAGTAATTATTTTAATGATATTCTAGAAAACTCATGAATGTAAGCATACTATACCCAGTAGAAAGCCAAATATCATTAATGAGTATATTCATAATGACTATTTATGTTTTACATGAAATCTGCAAGTTGCCTTCATGTGAACAAATAGCACTAGTGTTTTTTATCTCCATCTCTAGAGGGATTGTAATAGAATGGAATATAAAAAAATCATCAATAAAAGTAGCTAGATTAACATACCTAGAATCGACATGAAAGCATACTAGAATCACAATCAATTTCAATGGTCCTGTCACGAGCAAAAATATCATCCATATCCAAAACCTAAAGCCTTTAGAAATAATTAATGATAATCCAGGAATAAAAGAGACTGAGATGTATCAAGATATGATCTTAGTAAGTGGAACTTCTAATGCAAGGTACTTATCTTAAGCATATTAGTTAAGTATTAGCTTTTTATGTATCTTTTTTTTTGTCAAATTCACATATTCTGGTTTACCTACACAACAAGCTCACAAAGGAAATTGTTCATTATATATTTTTCTTTATTTATTTATTCTAATTTCTAATTTACAAACTCATAAATCTGGTTATTATGTGTCATTGTGCTCATAAAATTTCAAGTTTAACAATAACTTTACTATCTCTAATGAACTGGGCAAAGCAAGTCATGCATATCTTCCTAGTTCATTAAGGCATACTCACAAACACTTAATGTGCTTCATGTATTGTTTCCCATTAGTGAAGGTACCATTGTTTCATCCAACTCTACATCAAATCAGATGGTCTAAGCACAATATACACATACCACATTTAAATCTGATGGTATAAGAAAGATGATAACAGAGAGAGAAGAAACTTAACAATCAGGCATTAGGGTAAATTTTCAATAAAATATATTATGAACACCTTACGATGTTGAATATCACTTTACCTTCAAATATAAAAATCTAACAGGAAACAATGATTTCAAACACTCTTAGATTTGCCTCATGCCCGATTGTTTGAATCCTAAGATCTAAGTGCAAATTTTATTATAAAAATTTAATACCTCAACCGAGTTGCGAAAAGGTGTTCCGATCCATGACAGAGAGAGGTAGATTGGAGATGATGTAGCGTTGAGACTTGAGAATAAGAATGCTACTGCAAGTCCTAGAGAGTATCTTCGCTCCTTTAGATGCAACGGTAGATCAGAAGAAACAGAGGAGCTCTTCGAGCGTGTGTTCAGGATATCGATCGAAGAGGTAATGTGTATTTTGTAGGGTTTCATTTTGTTATTTTAGATTTTTAGTTTGCCTTGGGTGTTTTGGCCATCCGGGTTGGCGGGTTGAGAGATGGCGCTACCTTTTCCGGATGAAATTTTAGTGAAAATGTGGCGCTCATTTTCGCTGATTTTCAATTACGTTCAATTAATTTTTTTTTATATATGAGACAAGTGTTACATTAGAGTTGGGCTAATGTAACACTTATTTAAAAATGTAACGGTTCATATAAGAGTATAAAAAGTGTTACATTAAGATCATATTAAATGCAACAGTTTCAAGATAAATGTAACAATATGATGAAAACCATTACAATAGGGTACGTTTTTGTAACGCTTTATCCAAGTGTTACAATTTTAATGTTACATTAGACCTTAAAATGTAGTAGTGAAAATAAGAACAATAAGAACAATAAATAAAATTATAAATTGACAGAGAATATTTCATGAGACGGAACGTTGGTAAGAGAGGATGACAACGTTCGGTGAAGATGACTGAAGCTCTCATTGTCGGCAATTTCGCCGGAGAAGACGACCAGAGCTCTCTTTTCCGGAAATTTCGCCAGAGAAGACGACCGGCATTCAACCCAACTTATATGGCTTTGCCGAAGGTTGGTTGGGGGAAGAAGACTAGCTCTCGGATCCGACTGGTGATTGCAAAATAATGAAGGAAAGAGAGAAAGGTAAAGAAGGGAAAGGGAGAAAGAAAGGCGCAGGACAAGGGAGCGAGGGAGAAGAAAGGGGATGGGGAAGAAAGAGAGAAAGAAAGAAAATAAGGGGGATTGTTACCTACGAAAATAAGAGAGAAAGAAAAGGAAATACAAATAGCAAAAAGAAAAGGAAAAATACAAAATTGAATGCCACATCATACGTTTTTACCTGGAACCGGATTATTACCTACTACTCCTACTAGTACTAAAATGCCACTTTGATTTTTTTATTGGTTCATGGGTCTAATTGGGTGATATTTGGGTTGATGCCCTTAATTGACATTTTCGTAACAGTAGAGGACCTTATTTGACATTTTCCCCTATAATATAATAAAGTAACACATTGGAGAACTCAGATGAATTCTTGACATGTGGCAACATTCTTTGTGTGTAAAAATGACATGTGGCAACACAATAAATTCAAGAAAAAACTTTTCAACTTCCAAAACTTTACTCTTATGTATTCCAATATTATATGTGTATTTATATTTATAGATGTGTATATATAAATATAAATAATTAGTATATTTGAAAATAATTTTGGTAGTAAAATAGAAGTATAAATAATTATTTATATTTCAATGGACATGAAAGGTTCAATTTATTTAAAAAAAATGTCACTACATTTTTTATTTATTTATGGTAACACATATTTGTACCAACTTTTAAATCTAACGTTACGGTTCAACGTTCCGTTTCATTCTAATTCTCTTCAGAGATTGCATCCTCATTTGTTCATCCAAATTATATATATATATATATATATGGAGGAATGTTCATGTCAGGCCGGCCTGACGGGCTGCCTCGTCCGGCCGAGCCCGTTTGGGCACCTTCCCGGTGGAATTTTTTGATGAAATTTTTTGAGCATGTTCCTCATCAAGTCTAGTTTGTCCATACCAAATTTCAGCTCAAAATTCAATTGGGAAGGTCGTCAAATGATTTTTTCAAGTTAACTGGTCCGGAAAATACATATTCCGGACCAGTTAACTTGCAAAAATCATTTGACGACCTTCCCGATCGAATTTTGAGCTGAAATTTGGTATGGACAAACTAGACTTCATGAGGAACATGCTCAAAAAATTTCATCAAAAAATTCCACCGGGAAGGTGCCCAAACGGGCTCGGCCGGACGGGGCAGCCCGTCAGGCCGGCCTGATGAGAAGAGCACTCTATATATATATATATATATATATATATATATATATATATATATATATATATATATATATATATATATATAAGAAACTAAAATACTAAGCACACAATATTTGATAAGTTTAACTTAAAATATTATTAAATCATTGTTATACTAAATTTGATAACTGTCACATAGTACATTGTACTACCTTGGTTCCACTAACATTGGATATGAGGTGGTGACACGATTATTAAGAATAACGAGTTTGTGTAGTTGACATTGAATTAATAAAGTAAGAATAAAGTAAGAATGATTTAAAACCACACAAACGTTACCTAATTTTAATTTGTATGAGACAATGTTAGAGGGACGGATCAAAAGGGAAAAATAAGAGAATCTTATCGGGACGAAGGGAGACATGGAATATCTATCAAAAACACTCATTGTACAAAAATAAAGATGCAATTTACATCTTTTGAGTAATGATGTGAGTTTTCTCGCACTTAAAAAGATTGTAATACAGTGTTGTAAGTACGAGTATCGTCTCCACAGGGACGGGCAAAAGGGAATTAAAAATTAACTAAATTCGGCGATTAAAAGAAATAAAATAAAATAAAATAAATGCGTCATGCGAGATTGATTGGTTGGAAAATTAACTAATACGAATGAGCGATAAAATAAAATATTGGTCTCTCTCTAATTAACGACGAAGGGAACATGGATTGATTCCGGGGTAACCAGATTTCTGGCAGATCAGACTTAATTACATGAAATTAATTTAATTGAGCCTAGCTAATCATTACTAAGTTCTTACCGCTCTCGCGGCATAGAGTACAATAATTTAGGGGACCAGACTGATCTCTCATGCGACATGATCCTAAATTATTGCCAAGATGAGCGAGCTTACGGCCCCTTAATCGCTACTAATCTCTTAGCGAACGATTAAGTGTGTGTGAAAGTGTCCTGGAATAAATTAGATCTCTCTTAATTATTCTACAAGCAATTGTAATTCTAGCGCGCGTTCTAGGTTACAAGAGATATTAGTTAAATTATTCAAATACAAATTAAACGACATTCATGCAATTAAACCAATAAGAATCTAGTCATACATCATGATTAACCCCTTCATCAATCCCAAATCCCCAATAAGTTCCGGCTCGCCCTACATTCCACTCGCACCAATTCCACATTTGATATATGTCATTATATTGTCTTTCATTACTTTTGGATACATGTTGATCATTAAATTTTTACCAACATATGAACTTTCCGTTGATGCTTCCGGCGCTAAAAACACTAGAGTAGAGGTGCCAGAAATTTGGTCTGAAGGCCCGGAGATAGACAAATTGTGGAATTGTTGTAATAGTAGTGTAATACACATAAATCAAAAAGGGAAAGCAAAAATTGAAAATAATAATCCCAACTATTGCCGATCTGCTGATAATAATCTCAACTATTGATTATTTTTGTATAATCCCAACTATATGGTCCGTCCACCAATAATGGTCCATGACCAGATATTACCTTCTATAACAAGTGAATTTTAAATAGAAATGAAGCGTCACTACTACATTTTCAGGTCTAATGTAACAAAAAAATGTAACATTTGTCTAAAGTGTTACAAAAAACGAGTCTAATGTAATAGTTTTTAACAAGTTGTTACATCTATATCAAAAGTGTTGCATTTACTATAGTGCTATTGTAACGCTAGTACACTATTTAATAAACAGTTACATTTGCTCAATCGGTGTTACCTTTGATGGACACTAATGTAACACGTGTAAAGCGGGAAAAATAGCGCTATATTTTTATTAAAATTTCAGCCTAACTGAATTTAATTAATACCGATTAGCTTTTAAAAGTGGGATAGACTAAGAGTCCGTTTGGTAACACGAAAATCGGCTGATTTGGCTGATTCTGCTGAAATTTATGAAGTTCTGGCTGAAGTGGCTGCATTGGCTGATTTTGCTGATTTAAGAAAAAAATATTTTTAAACTATATTTTATTAATAAAATAAGGAAAAAATATGTAAAAATAGCTAAAATGGTCATCTACAATAACTTCAGCCAATACAACCAGAAAAGTAACTCCAACCTTAATTTTTCTGCTTATTACACAATTTAGCGCGCGAAAGCAAAAATTATGTGTTTAGTGAAAAAGTTGACTGATAAGTCTAATAAGCCTAAAATCAATACTGTCAAACTGCCTCTAATTAATTTAAAAAGTTTAGAGCTATGACAGTATGACCCGGGCTTATTAGCGCTTGTAGATCTGGTTAGATATTAGAGGGTTTGCTAGTCTTCCACTGAAGACGCCCAACGATATGCAATGAAGTCTAGGAGACCGGCGTTGCGCCATGGCTGCCCACTCTCAAACTCTCAAAGCTCTCATTCTGGTTGAAGACAGTTATGCTTTTCCCAAACCATCTAAATCCGAAAATGGAATCACAACTCACAAGATATAGACGCACAGGTGATTGAACAGTACAACGGCGGGAGATGAAAAATGAGCCAAGCCTCCCTGGTAATTTTATTTTGCATAATTTTCTGTCCATTTTGTTTCATTTTCCTTGTTCATGCCATTCCCTTTTCTTTTCACAAATTTAATCTGATTGCCTATTAATTGGGAGTTCCAATAACCCGTTTATAGTTCAACGGTCTCGACCTTGAAGAGTTGAAGCTTTTACAAGATCTAACTGGACCTAATTTGGCATTAAGTAGGTGCAGGCTAACTAACACTCTCCTTGAGACACCTGAGCTTGTAGCAGTACCTAATTCTTCGTCCTTGTGCCTAGAGTTAGAGTTTCTTCTTTTACTTGATTTTCTCTTCAATTGTCTATTTTGATGCCAAATTCATTGCATCTTCATTTAGATAATATGAAAAGTAAAAAAAAAAACTAGAAATATTTGGAATCCTTCCACCTAACTATCTAAAAATTCTGAAGCACTCTAGGTGTTTGTGATTTTGTCTTAGTGAATGTTTGTTTATTTTTCTTTTCCTCAGTTAACTTCCACCATGTGAATGCGCACAATTGTGACACTCTGGCTCCGGTGTCTACTCTTTGGAAAACATAACCCTATGCCTCTAGAATTAGTGTAACATAGGCAGCCTTTCCCTTAGAAAGGCATTATGACCATACATTATAGCAAGAAATTACTTTGAAAAAATGGTAGCATACTTTCTTTTCCCTCTTTGTGGAACCGAATCTGAATTTTAAGTAAATATGAATAAATGGGCCATTGTGTCCAATATTGCTGCATTGCTTCAATTATAGTTTTTATATTTTTTTATTTTTGCATTCTGAAAATGTGGTTTACATTTGATCTGGAATGGTTTATATTCTGAAAATGTGGTTTATGTTCTAGAATCTAGAATTGCTTCAATTATAAGGAAACTAAGGCTCTTACTTTCCTTAGTTTGTATTATTAAATATTCCTCATGGTTTTAATTATAATCGTAATAATAATTCTTATCCCGTCTTTATAATTTTATAGACACATTGTTCCTCTGATTCCTGCTTTCGGAGCAGTGATACAATTCCTGCACCTAGTGCTAGAGTTTTCCCTATCGGGTTCCTTAGTTTTCTTTTAACTTCATTTTTTTAGTACTCTGCTTAGGTGGAACTTCTATATGAGTTTGTTTGTTCTTTGGTCTTTGTGCTTGAAGAGATATTGGAGGCTATGGAAGCATGCTCGTAGGTTTGTGACTGCTTTTGGTGTTTGGTTTTCATATATTGAAGTGGGTCTTTCTAAGGTTGATGGTTACTTTGATTTCTTTCAGGATCCGAAGATACTCGTTTTTTCCATGATAGGCAGCTAGGCTGGTCTTCCTGGGGGACACTAGTACCTTTCTTCCTGGTGAAGTTTAGCCTCCCAACAACTCACCCTAGTTGCTTCATTGAAGTGATTTTCTAGCAAAAATTTCTAATTTGTTGCAGGCCTAACTGAGGTGTATTTGTGGGATGATTTGCTAGTGAAATTGGGTGTGAACCATTGGCAGCTTCTAACTAAACTGATTTGCTTTCAAAAGTATATCTTTACTAGGAATTTTTCCACAGAAAAGTTCAGAAATCTTTAAAGAGACATGGTAAGTTCTATTAAGCTTTCTATTATAAAATCAACAAAATAAGTATCTGTCTATGCAAAGAATTGCTCAGTAAATGTTCCTTTTCAATTATTCTATTATTGATGCATCATTGTACTAAGAAAAAAAATTCTTGATGTGATAGATGAGTTACTTACATATTATGGGCCGATTTAAGTGAAATATATTCCAAGAATGCTTTGGCCAAAACTCATTTGCATAAAATTGGATAAGGATAAGCATAAATGATTATTGGGTGGAGCATCAAATTTGAAACTACTCTTTGCTAAGGTGTGTTAGGCTTTTAGGTTTTGATTAAAGCCCGGATCTAGAGAATTGCTTGAAACTGTTATGCCCTAACACTTTTACCTCCCTTTCTCTCTAGTATCATATTTTTGTTCTTTACTTATCCTCATAAACAAAAGAAGAGTTTACTTTACATGTACACACACACACACACATATACACACTTATATAGTTGGTGTCTTGGTGGCACCCAACCTTTAAGTGATAATGAGCTGCGGTAACAGCTGACAACAATTGAAAGTTGTGTGTGACTTTGGGAGTTCAGGTATGTACTGAATTAAAGCTGTCTAGGTTTAATGTAGAGAATAATGCATGAATGTCAATGTCTAACCATGTGCTTAAATACAGAGTAAAGATATTATAAAGCAAAGAGAAATCTACAAACATAAAAATGCAAAATAGAGGCAAAGAAAGCATGTTTTGAAACAATGAGTCCTAAGCACAAAAAATACTACGTATGAATGTTTAGTTTCTGTCTATGAGAAAAAAAAATGCACTTGCTTCATTGAGTGGATCTTGAAAGCACTATCTACGAACCCAAAACCACTAACGTTTTTCCACTAAGTGTGTTTTTTCTTGTGTGATCTTAATGTTTTCTTTGGGCTCTGCTTGTTTTTTTCAATGAATTTTAAAAGTGATAACTCTTTTAGAACAAAGGTAAATTATAAGAGTTTCTTGAAATTGTTATAACTTTAATTTAGTGAGTGAAAATAACTTAATTTAGATTAAAACTACCATGTTTGAATGATTTGCCTTTTCTATGATCAAGTTGCAACTAAACAGGCACTTGTTAATACCAATACACTCCGTTTCAGGTTAAATTTGGTTCTCTTGGCTCCATCTTGCTGCTAGACTCGACTATGACTGCTAGTAAGCTCCAACGCAAGATTGAAGACTTTCAGAAGCTTTGTCACTTTGGAATGGTATCCATAAAGCATTGTCCCAGGGAGGTGAACTAATGCAAAAGTTCTCATAGCAGCTAGCTTAGTATCTATAGTGTTTATTTTAATATATTGCTAGTTACCCTCAAATGTTAGAGGTTATTTAATTTTACATATTCAGAGCACCCTACATGTATTAGATTAGAACTGGTGCTTTTTTTTAGGGGTAAGGTATATGTCTCCCCCTATTTTTTTTGTATCATGCTCTTATTATGAATAAAAACATGATAAATAATATTTGAATTCTGTGTGTGTTTAATTTGTATGCTCATGTTCTAGTTTAAAAAATAATTCAGTACATGTATCTATATATAAATATATAATATAAAGTGTTACATTAGACAATCAGGTATTACATCTTAAAGACCGTTACAATTGTACTATGGTACAATAGTAACACTTCCGTTTAGTTGAGAAGAGCGTTACAATTAATTTTAAAAAACGTTACATAGTGTTACATTTGAGCAAAGGCAATGCGAGCGAATGTAATGGTCCAAAACTGTTACATTTAGATGAATGTAACAGACTTTTGAACCAACGGTAACGAAATTGAGCGTTACAATAGACCCGAAAATGTAGTAGTGCGTAAAAATTAAAAGTTGAGATTATTTATAGGAATTACTTGTTATATCTCTTCTCATCCACTTTAGAAACTACATGAATATATTTATAGAGACCATTTTTGGCGGAAGGTCCCTAAAGTTGAAATTATTCTGAAATAATCGATAGTTGTGATTATTATGAGCGCACCGCCTAGTTAGGATTATTACTATCAATTTTTCTAAAGGGAAATGATTCATTTTGATATAAGGAACTTATTATTTTACTTCACATATACGGTTATAGTTAACTTGTAGAGTTGTAGTAAGGTAGTTTGGAGTTAATACATTGTCAAGTTTTGTTAAAAAGAACATGCACAAGTTTTACTACACAATATATGGGTATGTTTGACAAAACTAGTTGTGATGATACTTTTTGTGAGCTTTTTAGTAACTGCTAGCTTTTAATGACTGAAAAGATCTTAAAAAGATAAGATGATAGCTGACTGTTTGGTAAAAAACTGATTGTTTGATTTAATTATGTTGGGTATACAAGTTGTTTGAATTAATTAGTTCTAAAAACCATAGACCTTTCTTAGATGCTACTCCTTGTAGCATCTCAAAAAGAATCTTTTATTTTTTTAAAAGCACTTAAATATTGTCATGTCAAACATATAACTTGAAATCTTTAGCGACTTTTTTAATAGTAGAAAAGCTAGAAGACAGTGACTTTTGCCCGCCAAACATAACGTGTGTGTCATTGTATTATTTTTAGAGACTTACTCAAATTCCAAAATGAGAAAAGGTGCAAATAGGCCCATGTACTAACCAAAAAGGTCAAATAAGCCCTTATTTAGGAGGCTCTGTCCGGCCGTCGCCATTTGGGTTGGTTCCCGATAGAATTTTTTGATGAAATATTTTGAGCATCTTATTCATTAAGTCTAGTTTACTCATACAAAATTTCAGCTAAAACTTTAATCGGGAAGACATTCAAATGAATTCTTGAAAATAAGTGCACACTTATTTTCAAGTTTGTAGTAAGGTAGTTTGGAGTTAATACATTGTCAAGTTTTGTTAAAAAGAACATGCACAAGTTTTACTACACATTCTATGGGTATGTTTGACACAATTAGTTGTGATAATACTTTTTGTGAGCTTTTTAGTAACTGCTAGCTTTTAATGACTGAAAAGATCATAAAAAGATAAGATGATAGCTGACTGTTTGGTAAAAAACTGATTGTTTGATTTAATTATGTTGGGTATACAAGTTGTTTGAATTAATTAGTTCTAAAAACCATAGACCTTTCTCAGATGCTACTCCTTGTAGCATCTCAAAAAAAATCTTTTATTTTTTAAAAGCTCTTAAATATTGTCATATCAAACATATAACTAGAAATCTTTAGAGACTTTTTAAATAGTAGAAAAGTTAGAAGAGAGTGACTTTTGCCCGCCAAACATAACCAGTGTGTCATTGTATTATTTTTAGAGACTTAGGATGTTTTTACTTGGACTGTAATTTGCTGGTCTGGTCTGGTCTGATCTGGTATGGTCTGGTCTGAACTGGTCTGGTCTGGTAAGGTCTGGTTTCTTTGTATTTTTATAACTATCCAAGTCTGGTCTGGTCTGGTCTGGTCTGGTCTGAACTGGTCTGGTCTGGTCTGGACTGGTCTGGTTTAGTCTGGGACAAATTACAGTCCAAGTAAAAACATCCTTACTCAAATTCCAAAATTTTAGGATTGTGACTATGCCTATATAACCGGGTCTCAACTCTCAAGGGACATATTATTCCATTCTCTATGCTAAAAGTTCAAATGGTCCGTACTAGCTAGAGTGTTCTCATTCACTCTCACAAGTCACAACTCACGTTCATTACAACCATATTTAGCAATAAAAAATCATCACCCTCCGTAGACCGTAGGTATCTATCATTTAAGGCAAGTAAATGTGGATGTCTTTTCGTATATGTACCCCTTACTTTCTTATTATTCCAGATTTACCAATAATATTAGCCATTATTATGTCTTACCAACCAACTAACCATTATTTTCTTCAGTTTCTCGTGAATGATATTTTATTTTATATTAGAGCCCGTTTGATAGCATCAAAATTGGCTGATTTGGCTGATTCTATTGAAATTTATGAAATTCTGGCTGAAGTGGCTGCATTGGCTAATTCTGCTAATTTAAGAAAAATTATTTTTAAAATATATTTTCTTAATATAATAAAGAAAAAATTATATGTAAAATAGCTAAAATGGTCATCTACAGTAACTTCAGCCAATACAACCAGAAAAGTAACTCTAACCTTACTTTTTCTGCTTATTACACAATTCAGCGCGCGAAAGCAAAAATTGCGTGTTTGGTGAAAGGTTAGTTGATAAGTCTGAGAAACAGAAAAACAGTACTGCCAAACGGCCTCTTAGTCCGTGGAACCCAAAAGTATGACAATGAATTGATAAGTTGAACTTCTTTCAAAAGAAAAAATTGGTAAGTTGAACTGTTGAAGAATGATAAGCAAACAGCCAAACACTTGTGAGAAAGCGGGTCGACCTAAGATTTACTGACTTTGTCATTTTTTGTATGGAGAAAACTAATAATTCAACCTTTTAGGAGTCTTCTTACAATAGTCTCACTTTTTCTTTATTCAAGAATAATCCAACCTTTGCACCCCATTTTTATTCGCTGGTCCCCGACCGGTTAATGACCTGCTATTTCAAGTTATTTTCTTATTTTTGTAGTATATTATTTTTGTGAAAGGTGAGATTTGTGGTATAATGGTTTGCAAAGATAAGAAAATAACTTGAAATAGCAGGTCATCAATCGGTCAGAGACCAGTGAATGAATATGAGGTGCAAATGTTGGATTATTCATGAATAACGATAAAGTGGGACTATTGTAAGAAGACCGCCGCTAAAAGGTTGGATTATTAATTTTCATTTTCCTCGCTGACGTCAGCATGAGGTCAGCGAGCACTACCTGCCATGTTTGTTATTTTAATTTATTGCATGTGTCTTTTTAAAATGTTATTTTTACATTTATTTCAAAATGAAAACAAAAAAATTTAACGAAATTTATTTTTTTTACATCGAAATGTGTCTTTTTTATTTTATAATTCAGCAGAGAAAAAATTAAATAAAAAACATCACTTATAATAATTTAATTAATGTTTTAAAATTGATATGTAAAAAAATGTGTAGAGTGTATTTTATTGACGGTGCTGGAATGCAGAGAAATAAGAGTAAAAACATTGTTTTCATATGGACGGAGTTCATTTTTGACATTTAGCCTCTTGCACCATTCCAAATGGTCTTATATATCAGTCTAAAAGTTTATTTGGAACAGGTTAGGAAGTTTTGCAAAAATAAAAAATAAACTAATGGAAACAGCAGATGGCACAGCTCTTGCACTTGCAAGCAGAGGAGACATGACACCGTCCAAGTGGAAACAATTGTGGAGATCTATATATAATTGTTAACATACATGTCCATGCATGGCACATGCATGTATGCACTGTACTCATCCAAGCCGCAAGTATAGGTTGACTGAAGACTTCCTGACTTCCCTTACTATTCGGCCATGTTGTTGTGTTTATTAATTAGAGTTTATCTCTTATTATTATTATTATTATTATTATTATTATTATTATTATTATTATTATTATTATTATTATTATTATCCCATACGTAGCTTATCAAGTACATTTGTGTACGTTTCTATACCGATAGGAATAGTCAGTTAGCAATCTTTATCTGTACATTTTATTAGTCCAACTCAAGTGTATATATACATACGAAGGAATGAAATGAAGGATACGTTGAATTCCAATTTGGTATCAGACGCAAACCTCTTTCTTCCTCTCTCATGGCTTCCGCCAAATCCCCCTCCTTTCATCCTGCTCTTGCCCTCACCAATATCAAAAATTTCATTCCCATCACCCTTGATTTGGAGAATGTAGAATACTCCTCATGGGCTGAACTTTTCAAAATTACTACTCGTGCCTACCAAGTCGATGACCACATCCTTCCCGCTAAGCCAGATGACTCGGCCGCCTCCTCTTCCACGCCACCTCCGGATCAAACCCCGGAACAAATTCTTGCCGCTGCCACCGCCAAAGCCGAAGCCACAGCTCTATGGAATCGGCTCGATGCTATGGTCTTGCAATGGATTTATGGTACTATTTCCCACGATCTTTTGCATACCATTCTCGAACCCGATTCCACTGCCCTTGAAGCGTGGGATCGTCTTGCCGATATTTTTCTTGATAACAAGCAATCCAGGGCACTTCATCTTGAAACCGAGTTCTCCAATATCAAGCTGGAAAGTTTCCCCAATATAATGACCTATTGCAAGGCTCTCAAAACCTTAGCCACCAAACTGTCCAATGTTGGGTCGCCCGTTGACAACCGACGTTTGGTGCTACGTCTCGTGAACGGCCTCCCCTCCTCCTATGACTCGGTGGCTTCCCTCATCCAACAAACAGTTCCTCTCCCTTTGTTTTCTAATGCCCGGTCGATGCTTATACTCGACGAAACAAGGAAGGCTTGTCAAGCTAATGCCGCACCTACTGCCCTTGTTCACACCGACGTTCCTGCCCATGTGTCTCGTCCGGATAGTCAACCTGGCCGTCATCAAACTCGTGGAAGGGGTCGTGGCTCCTCCCGTGGTGGCCGTAATCGCCCCTCTACCCCAGCACCTCAAGCGGCCAGCCCTTGGCACATGCCACCTTGGGGTTACTGGCCACCTCCATGGAGTATTCCCCCATGCCCCTATCCATCTACGGCATGGCAGACATCATCTACTCCCCGGCCTCCCACCTCTAGCGCCGGCATTCTTGGTCCCCGGCCACAGGCGCATGTCGCTACACACTCCCCTACCGACATTAACTCCGCCATGGCTACGATGACACTCACTCCGCCGGATGCAAATTGGTACCTCGACACCGGGGCTACGTCTCACATGACGTCTAATGGAGGTAACCTCATGTCCTATTTTAATAATAGCACTACAAACCGCATCATGGTGGGCAATGGCCAGTCCATTCCAACTTTGGGTTACGGCCAGTCTACACTACCTCCTCCTTACCCTCCTCTCATTCTCAATAATGTCCTGCATGCTCCTAACTTGGTTAAAAACCTTATTTCGGTACGTCGTTTTACTATCGATAATAATGTATCTATTGAGTTTGATCCGTTTGGTTTTTCTGTGAAGGAACTCCGCTCGGGGATGCCAATTATGAGATGCCATAGTTCGGGGGACCTCTATCCGTTACATGCAGCACTTCCATCCGTGTCTTCCCCGTCGTCCAACATTGCTATTTCCGCCGACACTTGGCATAATAGACTAGGCCATCCTGGCAATCCTATTTTTAGTACTCTTAGCACAAATAAAATCATCCCTTGTAATAAAGTTTATAGTTTAGATTGTTTGGCATGTCAACTCGGCAAACACCATAAACTTCCTTTTGTTTCTTCTCAATCTCAAACGCATGCCCCCTTTGATATTATCCATAGTGATCTTTGGACCTCTCCTGTTTTGAGTTCCAATGCTCACCGCTATTATGTGCTCTTTTTTGACGATTTTTCCAAATATCTTTGGATTTATCCTCTACAACACAAATCTCAAGTGTATGACGTTTTTGTACAATTTTATACATACGTGCATACACAATTTAATAAAAAAATCAAGACGTTCCAATGTGATAATGGAACCGAATTTCGCAATTCTTCCTTCTCCTCTTTTGGCACCAAAAATGGTCTCTACTTTCGTTTTTCGTGCCCATATACTTCCCCTCAAAACGGTAAGGCCGAACGGACCATACGTACTATAAATAATATGGCTCGTACCTTACTTTTGCACGCCTCCATTCCCCCACAATTCTGGCCTCACGCCATCCAAATGGCCACTTATTTACATAATATTCTCCCTCACCCCCAATTATCCAACTTATCTCCTACTCATATACTTTATCACAAAACCCCATCTTACGATCATCTTCGCGTTTTCGGTTGTTTATGCTATCCACATACTCCCCCCACGACCATCCACAAATTAGATGCTCGTTCCACGCCATGCATATTTCTTGGTTTTCCCATGCACCATAAAGGATATCTTTGTTTCAATCCTACCACTAAAAAGCTCCTCATCTCACGTCATGTTACATTCAATGAATGTATCTTCCCATTCAAACAAATTCTATCCTCCACCCCCACTCCGGCTTATGATTTTCTCAACCCATTTCTCCTTTCTCAATTACAACACCAAACTGCCACCACACCCTCACCTATCTCCACACATCAAAATACCACCCCCGACTCTCCAGGCCCTACCCTTTCCAGTTCGGCTCCCTCCCCTCCTCATAATACTATGCCCCATAACATCCCCACGGCTGCCCCTACGCATACCATGGTAACCCGTAGCAAGGCTGGTATCTTTAAACCAAAGCATCCATTTTCCCTCATCTCCCAGTCACTTACACAACCCTCTCCCATACCCAAATCTCCCATCCAGGCTCTCCGCGATCCAAATTGGTTGTCCACTATGAACGACGAGTTTCATGCTCTTATTAAAAATAAGACATGGGAGTTAGTTCCACGGCCCCCTAACATCAATATTATTCGTTGTCTTTGGCTTTTTAAACACAAATACAGGTCGGACGGCACTCTTGAACGCCATAAAGCTCGCCTCGTTGTCAACGGCAAATCTCAACAGCCCGGAATTGATTGTGATGAAACTTTCAGTCCCGTTGTCAAACCGGCCACCATCCGCACCGTCCTCTCATTGGCTCTCCATCACTCTTGGCCATTACACCAACTTGACGTCAAAAATGCCTTTCTACACGGGCATTTGGAGGAAACCGTCTACATGCATCAACCACCCGGCTTCCGTGACACTTCCAAACCGCAACATGTTTGTCGACTTCTCAAATCCCTCTACGGCCTTAAACAAGCACCCCGCGCTTGGTATCACCGGTTCTCCTCTTTCCTTCTTCAGGTGGGTTTTCGTCATAGTGTGTGTGACCCGTCACTGTTCATTTATCACCACAACAATACCACTGCTTATCTATTGTTGTACGTGGACGACATCATTCTTACCGCATCTTCTAATGAACTCCGTGAGTCTCTTATACGCACACTGGCTGCTGAATTTTCAATGACTGATCTTGGTCCTCTTAGTTTTTTTCTGGGCATTGCAGTGACTCGACACTCCCAAGGGCTTTTCCTCAGTCAACAAAAATATGCTAGTGAAATATTGGCACGTGCAAATCTTTCTTCATGCAACCCGGCGGCAACCCCAGTAGACACCAATGCTAAACTTAGCGCCACCACTGGGCCGCCGGTTGATGACCCTACTTTATACCGGAGTCTCGCCGGTGCTCTTCAATACCTTACCTTTACCCGCCCGGACATCTCATATGCCGTTCAACAAGTGTGTTTGTTCATGCATGACCCTCGTGCTCCTCACCTTCATGCACTCAAACGGATCCTCCGGTACCTCAGCGGCACCTTGCAGTTCGGACTTCATCTTCGTCCATCATCTATTTCCAGTTTAGTCTCCTACTCCGACGCCGACTGGGGCGGCTGCCCAGACACTCGCCGGTCCACCTCTGGCTATTGTGTTTACCTCGGGGACAACTTATTATCATGGTCATCTAAGCGGCAACCTACACTTTCCCGTTCTAGCGCCGAGGCTGAATATAGAGGTGTCGCCAATGTAGTTGCCGAAACTTGCTGGCTCCGAAACCTTCTACTCGAACTCCATTGTCCGTTACCCAAGGCTACCGCAGTATACTGCGACAACATCAGCTCTGTTTACATGTCCGGCAATCCTATCCAACATCATCGCACCAAACACATTGAAATGGATATACATTTTGTCCGTGAAAAAGTTGCTCGTGGCGAGGTTCGGGTTCTTCATGTTCCGTCTCGTCACCAATTTGCAGAAATTTTTACCAAAGGTCTCCCACGAATCTTATTTGACGAATTCCGCTCCAGTCTCAGCATTTCACCGCCACCAGCTTCGACTGCGGGGGGTGTTAACATACATGTCCATGCATGGCACATGCATGTATGCACTGTACTCATCCAAGCCGCAAGTATAGGTTGACTGAAGACTTCCTGACTTCCCTTACTATTCGGCCATGTTGTTGTGTTTATTAATTAGAGTTTATCTCTTATTATTATTATTATTATTATTATTATTATTATTATCCCATACGTAGCTTATCAAGTACATTTGTGTACGTTTCTATACCGATAGGAATAGTCAGTTAGCAATCTTTATCTGTACATTTTATTAGCCCAACTCAAGTGTATATATACATACGAAGGAATGAAATGAAGGATACGTTGAATTCCAATTATAATATAATATAATAAAGTAACACATTGGAGAACTCAGATGAATTCTTGACATGTGGCAACATTCTTTGTGTGTAAAAATGACATGTGGCAACACAATAAATTCAAGAAAAAACTTTTCAACTTCCAAAACTTTACTCTTATGTATTCCAATATTCAGAAAAGATCAGGTCCCTCCGGAGGGACGGGAGGGACCGTCCGAACTTTACTGTTTGGGGCGGTTCCCGGTGGAATATTTTGATGAAATTTTTTGAGAATGTTCCTCATCAAGTCTAGTTTGTCCATACCAAATTTCAGCTCAAAATTCGACCGGGAAGGCAGTCAAATAAATTCTTGAAGCTTACTGCACATTCTGCGCATATATAAAGTGCAGTAAGTTTCAAGAATTTATTTGACTGCCTTCCCGGTTGAATTTTGAGCTGAAATTTGGTATGGACAAACTAGACTTGATGAGGAACATGCTCAAAACAATTCATCAAAAAATTCCATCGGGAACCGCCCCAAACAGTAAAGTTCGGACGGTCCCTCTCGTCCCTCTGGAGGGACCTGAGCAGTCCTCTTCCAATATTATATGTGTATTTATATTTATAGATGTGTATATATAAATATAAATAATTAGTATATTTGAAAATAATTTTGGTAGTAAAATAGAAGTATAAATAATTATTTATATTTAAATGGACATGAAAGGTTCAATTTATTTAAACAAAATGTCACTACATTTTATTTATTTATGGTAACACATATTTGTACCAACTTTTAAATCTAACGTTACGGTTCAACGTTCCGGTTCATTCTAATTCTCTTTAGAGATTGCATCCTCATTTGTTCATCCAAATTATATATATATATATATATATATATAGAGTACTCTTCCGGTCAGGAATTCCTGACCGGAACCGCCGTCCGGACGGCGGCGTTTGGCCGCCTTCCGGGTGGAATTTTTCGATGAAATTTTTATGACATGTTCTCCATCAAGTCTAGTTTATCCACAAAAAAATTCAGCCAAAAACTCATTCGGGAAGGTCGTCAAATAATTTTTGCAAGTTAACTGGTCCGGAATATGTATTTTCCGGACCAGTTAACTTGCAAAAATTATTTGACGACCTTCCCGATTGAGTTTTTGGCTGA